>CM060699.1:105175152-105346320 GCA_030686995.1 Artemisia argyi
ATTTTCATCACATACAATCGAAAATACAAATAAAGAAATCGAGTTAGAAACGAAAACTAACAGTGATAATAACACCACCACCACTACCAGGTTTAGGACCCAAAGTAAGTCCTAAAGGCTTGTCAACTTCAACCTCAATATTCGCACCTGCTGTTTTTCTTGCTTTAACAACCAACCCATTGTTTCGTCCTGCAGTCGTGGTGATCACTTTGTTACTGGATTTGACGAAAGAAGTCAGGACACCCCTTTTAGCATCTTGGACTGAGACTCCTTGAAATGCTGTTTTCTGCAACACAAGATAGTATTAAAAACCAACTTCATGTATTAAACAGTTAACATGTTATTTTAGATTATAGATGAGATATGAACTTGTGGTGGTGATGCTAATGGGTACGATTTTCGTGTCGCGAACGCGGTTGCAGCGCCTGCACCTGACCCGAGTGCTGTGGTTGTGGACATTGTCTTGTGGTTGGCACAAGAGATGGTCGAAATAGAGTTAGTTGTCTAGTTGATATTGGAGAACAAAAGGAGCAGATGTGTGGATGTGATTGGTCAGTATCACTACTGGATAACTTGCACTTTTTGCCACACGCTCAAAATCCACTCTTTTTTTTTTTTTTTTTTTTTTTTTTTTTTTTTTTTTTTTTTTTTTGTATTTGATGATAAAGTAAGGACTGTTGAAATATTCTAACACGTTCAATACTCAAATTTGCCAAATGTTTGTCAGTTCAATAATTAGCAGTTAACTTGTTAAGAGTATTTGCGTTTATGTTTTTACTTGAACTAAAAAAATTTGTGCGTTTAGTTTGAGTAAAACACTTCATTTCGACAATAAGTGAAGTACAAAACAAGGAAAACATAAATCTCGAAAAAATTTGTAAATAAGGTCTTTACAATAACGAAATTTTATATTTCTTAACTTGCCAAATATAATTACAAAACACACTTGCAAACGCCACTCTAAATTCCTACTACATAAGAAAAATGTTTTCTCTCAATTAAATATTGTTTTGCTAGAAAGTTGAGATTGAGTCAAACTTTGGCTATCAAAAAGATTCTAAGTAGATCTTGACTAGGCAGTTCAGTTATAAATCAATGCTTCCAGGGTGGAGCCAGGAATTCGTGTTAAGGGGGGCCGTAAGTAATTTGTATAATAACATATTACGTAGTCGAGAAGAAAAGACAACAGGCAACATATCGGGTCGCTTGAGTGGGTCGGGTACAATTTTACAGAAATGTGTTGTTAATATATAACATCAAAATCTTTATAACAGGTTTTGTTTATATGCTAATATAGTAAAAATATTTAGATACCCATAGGACTATAAATTAATTCATTTCTATCGTTCTATGTCAGTTACCTTCTAAAATTATTACCTATTCAAATTGTAATTCCTAGTAAAACTTTGTTTTATTTTTTATATATTTCTTTTTGTTGTTAAAATAATACTTTATCTCATTGGAACCAACAAAAGCAAATGCAACTTAATGGTAAAAACATAAACATCTTTCTCTTTCTTCACTCATCATCTCCATCTTCTTCTCTTTCAATTTTCTTCTTTCAGTTTTTTATTTAACCATCATTCTCCACTCTCAAATCATCTCTGACTTCACTTCATTTTAGTTCAATCTTATATCAAAGTGGTTTTTATTGATTCTGTAAGGCAGTTCCAAGAAAAACTCCACATAACTTCTAAACATATGTGATCCCCTTCGACTGCACTACCTTAGTATGTCTTGCCAGGTCCGCCTCTGGCAAAGTGTGACTAAAATTAGTGACTACAACACACAGTTATCTTCGGACTAGCCTAAGGACGATGTTTGTCCCATTGGCAGGGGCTAGATTGAAGATTTTATAAACACATGGACTGGAAACCAGGCCACAAGCTGGGATAGTCAGGCCGGTTGGGGGTGGCTGAGCACCTGCTAGCTACCCTACTGGCTCCGCCTCTGAATGCTTCGACAGTATGCGTTACCTTAATTATAAAGTTTTTTAACCAAATGTAACAAAAATATATTTGAAATAGCCAAAATAGGTTTTAGAAGTAATGGAAATAAGCACCCCGGAAAAAATCAACATAAAAGCACATGAACCTCTAAATTCTGAACAAAAGCTTCAATGAACAAATTATATCCTTCCATAACTCTATAGACACAAACTGCTAGTACATTCATGTCTCAACTAATCCATCGAACTGTAACAAAAAGAGAAATAAACTTGAGACACTAGTGCCTCGACAGGAACTGATCGAATATAACATAAAACCTAGTGGGTCCATTTGGTTCTCTCAGTTGTCTCCAGGAAGCGTCTTGATGATATCAGAGTCACCTGGATCGACAATGCTAAGGCATGACACTCTGAAATATTTCCCGCAAGCTGTTCCAAGATCCACATTGTCTAAGCAAAGATAAAAAAGAAAGTCAGCAAAAGAAGCATAAAAGTCGACCCATCTGTTTCTCAAATCTAAAGTACAATTAGGTGTGATTACGTTCAGGATTATAGCGTGTCAAATAGTGTTGCGAAACAGCGAAAGTAAAACCATAAGCATCAACTTTCTCAGAACTCAAAAGCACCACACATTACCTTTATCCATAAATACATATAACAAAATTTTGATATGTCAAAACTGTGAGGCATTTTTTATACTATTCATCATAAAAGAATGTGCGTAAACTGATGCAAAGAGCTGGACATATTGATAAAAGAACTAATTTCAGAAGGACGAAGAATACAAAAAAAGGCTCTTTGAAGTGCTCAAATATGATGCACTTGCAGGACAGTTTACAGTGTAACATCAGATTACATCAAAATATAACAAATTTCGTAGCAAACCTTCTATAGACAATTGTGCCACTACCCAAATGAGGCGCTATAAATATCATAATAGGTTAAAACTAATCTAAAGGGGCTATTTCAAAGAACTTTGTCATCTCATCTTTGACATAATAAAGTTCCTACCTTACTAAAAGATCAATTTCTCAACCAAATTGCAGCTTAAAACAACAATACCCCTCACACAGAACATAATGATTTAGTTAGTTAGAGTAAAAGAATCACCAGGCATTTACCAATGAGATCGTCTAATGGTTATCTACATCATGCCCACATCAAAGAGTAATCAACCTAAGCTCACATAATAAAACAGAAAAAAACCCAATCCTTTAAAAAATTACTTTGTACTATCTGCAATACCTTATTTGCAACTTCAGGTATCAAGGTGTTTTATCAATACATCCATAAAGAAGTAAGTGTTATAACCAATATGACAATATCATGTAACACGCAAAGTACTGGAACCTAAAGTCTGCCATACCTACCTGCTCTCAAGTGCCAGATACTTCATCCTAGTCTTTTCTTTAACATGCAAAAACTATCTTAGAGTACTCAGTCTTGACCAAAAAGAAACGCGGTCTTCACATTTTTGGTTATGCCAGAACATAATAGAGTGAAATGTTAATTGGCATCTGGAATCTAATACACTTTTACCAAGCGATGATCAATAGCTAGGCATACATTCTCGTAATCAGCAATGTATGCAAATCAAACTTAAATACATTTCAAAAGTACACATTATCCACCAACACCTATGAGATCTATCCTACAATTATAAACTTACAATACGATTCTGGTGTAGTGAGCTAGCATCATAAAATTACGCAAAAACGCAGCAATAATCATAACAGAATGAGCAATAAAATTCCAAAATTTCAACATTATCTCATCAACAAGTATGTACCCAAAACAAATAAGCTAAACATTACAAGTGTACTTTATCCATTTCTAACACAATTCCTCACCAATGAGATACATTCTAGTGTTATAGTTTGTTATAATGTTCTAATTTAGCAAACTGCATAAAGCATAACAAACATACATTTCGCGCAATCATAATGGAACCGTCAATTAATTTACTTACTTCCATTGTAGTGATGAACTCCAACTTTAGCAAGCATAGCATAATACTCAATCTCAGACTTCCTCAAAGGCGGACAATTGTTCGATATGATAATCAACTTACCTAAACATCACACATCATCATTTTCCAAACCATACATTAAAAACACAAAAACAACAAAACACATCGTCATTAAAAAAAAAAAAAACAAAAAACAAAAACAAAAAAAAAAAAAAAAAAAAAAAAAAACAAAAAAACAAAAAACCTTTGGAGCTCCTAAGAGATTCAAGCACAGTCTTGTATCCAAGAGTATATTTTCCACTCTTCATCACAAGTGCCAACCTGTTGTTAATGCTTTCATGGGTCTTCTTCTGTTATAGTAAAAAACAATATTAAAAAATGTTACATGTGAATATCTATATCTATATGAAAGTATGAGTAAGATAAGAAATAATATGTTACCGTCTTTTTTCCTGACACCATGGTTGGTTGTTGTTGCTAAGAGGATCAGGGGATTGGTGAAATAGGGTTTGTTGAGGTGCGGCTGGTATGAGGGTTTGTGATATTAACAGGAGGAAGAGAGAGTTTTGAGACTTTGGGCTATGAGTTTTAGTATTTGGGCCTGGATTGTATAAAGATTTTTAAAAAGTTTATGGCGTGTTTGCATGATTTTTGTTCAAGGTGTTGTTATGTTCATCAAGCCCTCAATTTAACATTAACGTCAAATTATCATTCAGGATACACTAGTTATAATGCCCGTGCACGCACGGGGCTTTTTCTAAAATTTTGAATGTTTTTATCTATTAAAAAAGAAATAATTTCGATCACATTATTATTGTTATTGCCTTACCAACTTACCTTCGTCGTTAATAAATATTTAGATCATATTATTATTACCGTTTAATTTTTTAAAGATCTATTCCCTTTATAAGTCATACTATTTTCTTACTTCTAATAAACTTATTGCTAAGAATAAGAGGTTAGAAGTCTTGTCATCATGTGAGGTCACCCGTTTAATCATTTTTATTGGTGGGTAAAAATCAATTTTATTAAATTGTTTTTATTTTCAGTTTCACTAAATGTTTTTATACACATACCATAAATAAATAAATTATATAATCCACACATACGTCAAAATATAAAATAAATTCAGCCAACATTGATTTGTGCTTAGCGGACATACATTTCCCACCCATTGGACACCGCTAAAAACTAAAAGTATCAAGTCACCCAAAGTCCAAACAGATAAACTTTTTTTTAGACGTGGTTTTCTTATTAATAATATTTTATTTATTTATTTATTATTATTCTTTTACGGATTAATTTCCTGAAAATTTCAAGGAGTATCGTGGTTGCCTATGAAATGAATAACAAATTTCTTTTGACTCCTATTAATAGAAATATCGAAATATTTTATAGTGGTTAAAAATAAAGATAACTTATATGAGAAAACAATAAATCCATTAATTGCGTAAGGAATGTGAAAAAACTTGTTAAATCTGTGTTTGTCAATTTTGTAGCAGGAAATCATACATCTAAACTTCATTCATGCCTTCTCACATCACCGAGAGTTGACACCATGACACTGCAACATAAATTGTACAGATAGTGACGACACCCATTTTTGCAATAGCAAAAAAAGAAAGAAAAGAAGTCTTCTTTCACTTTCTATTTCATACCTCTCTTCACTTTTTATTTAAGTTTTGTAAAAGGAAAAATATTGCTATTAGAGTAATGACAACCCAAACAATAGTAATCTGTATGGATGTGTACATATAATAAACACACAAGAATAATATATTATTCACAACATGAATTATCTGCTAGTAACTAACTAATATGATTAAAGTATTAAACTCCATTCCACCGTCACGAACTAATATGATTAAAAACTCCATTCCATGATAAAATTACCTGCTAGTAACTAACATGGTCAATACTTATGCTCATATAGCATTACAGTAAAAAAAAATGGCAACGTCTAGAACTCTTTTGACAGTAGTAGCTAGGTCTCAACTAAAAAATAAAGGATTTTCCAGGTTACAACAGAAGGTTTCAATCCTTAAAAAAAAACTTTGGTTGTTGGAAGAAGCACATAGGATATCTTAATCTAGAGTTGGTGTTGCTACCACAGCTAGAGCCAAAATTCTTCGAGACGACGCAAGTGCACCTTACCAATATATTAAAGATTGGCACACCATTTTTATCATCCAATGAAACAAATCGTCTTGTGATTTTGTGTCGTCACACTACTTGAAAGTCGAAACTTATACCATCCTCTTGTACATGCATGTCCCTCAAAGAGAAAGAACTTCAAACTACCGATTGGTAATTATGCATTGTCGTTCGCATTCAGTCAATCATAAAATATTACTTCAATTCCAAGCCATTTCTCACTCCGCTAATCCAAACACTTGGCTTCAAACTACCTGTAGAATCAAGTAAAATCTGAACCAGACCAAAATATGTAGAACAAAAGTCCAAAAGATATATATCGTGAATACAACATTAAGACTTCAGACCGTTAAATGTTGCTTCTCTCGACATATGAAGTACTAAGGCTAACAAATACTGAATTAGCATTATATGTTCCAAAGACGATTTTCCAAAAAATCAAATGAATCTCAGCAACAGGATCACAAACGGTTCAAATAATAACCTTGGATAAAAAGAAAACATATCAAATTTGTTGGAAGTTTGGAATTGGTCCAAAGTCTATTTTCAAAGGATAAAACTCCCAGCTCGTTTCTTAAATCAACGATCTGGATTATTATTGAAATAATATTGTCTTTGTGATCTAATTAACAAACTATTATTTTTTCCAAAAATGTATTGCAGGAAAGTCATGACCAGCCTGTTTTGGCTCGTTATAGCCAGACTTGTTCTGAACTGTGACCTACCCACCCATATTGTCCGCCTTAATATGCCTTGTTTATTATAGTTGAATTCTTGTAGGGTGTTTTTTTACCTTACTTGATGGGCCTGTGAAAATAGTGAAAATTTATAATGCTAATTATCCCACTTTTTATTGCTTATGAGCTTATGAACATGAGTTTATGAACTTAAATAAGTTATAAGCTCAATAAGCTTACCAACTAAGCTAATGAAAACACCCTAAATGATACCTGAGGTCCTTCCAGGTTTTTTTGCAGGCGTCCCAGCAGACCCACTAAGAATCTGCAAAAAAGCATCGAAGATGGGTATGCATTCTTAAAAAAAAATCACCCGTTTGACAGTTCCTATTTTGCCACCTCTAGATAAATTTATGGTTTCCAAACAGCATATAACGAATATCATGCATACTATTATTTTTATATGGTCTAATAAAGAATCTCATTTGGCTTCTTTTCTTTTGACAAATAGCGAAAGATTCGTGACTGTTTTACTTATATGGTTGCCTTTCTAGTTTCTATTCAAAACCATATTCGAAAAAAATAACCAAACATTGAACATAACTTATTTCCCTATTATGCTAATGTTACTACTGCTACTACTTTGCATTCTTTCAAATATTCATGAACTTGATAACCCTTTACAACTTGTCATCGTCAAAATCATCACCAATAAAAGAACTATTAACACCCTCACTTTTATTGTTCAAATCTTTAACATATATTGCTATAAAAGTCGATAGACTTAGTTTGTCATTTTTTAATGTTCTTAAGTATGTGGGATAATCTCATAACCGAACAACGTGTATTCACACAGAAGAAATAGAACTAAAAGATGCTAATCCCACTGCACCCAACCCAAAAACTGCAATTGTTGAGCCTCGATATACCTTTTCCGTATAGGTGAAAGATCCAAAACCTTCAAACATATATATAAATTATTGCATCTAAACTAAAACCAACAGATGCATGATTAAAAATTCTAAATAATTTTATCAAATAAATTTAACTAATTAATAAGGGTATATATACACAAACTACAAACCTATGGAGAGACAATAACTGAGCAAGATCATCTTGTTAAGGGGAGCTTTTGGATCAATTTTGACGACACAGGCCGAGTCCATGATAGTATACTCATTGAAAATTCACGTGTTTAAGAAATAGTAAATGGTTCCCCATCTTGTGTCAAAAAACTTGTTTTCCCATCATTTCTCATTACGCTTTTTAGTGGGTTTACCCGGAACTTTGCACATAGATTGGTGGTTTTCGACTTGCAATATGCACATTCACAACGCTCTCCATTGGAGATCGTAAGAACATGATCACCTTCCTTCATGTCATCAACACCTTTTCCGACACTCTCAATGACCCTACATATAATAATCTAATTATGATGCATATAATTATGGACTAATTGAGATTCGTTCTATATATAAGTAGTAATTCGTTAAATGAATAAGACAAAAGAATACAAATAAGTAAAAAAAAAAACATGTGCATACTGTAACACCCCCAAATTTAAGTTTGTAGCAGCGAAAAAGTAATTTGGGTGTTACGGGGAGAATCGAAGTTATAATCTCATAAAACAGCTTAAAAGAAGCGTTTTGAAAATTATTTGTCATTCAAATAATATTTTTGATAAAAGATGAACCATTTGATTTAGAATCTTTTTAAAAGATATAAAGGCTTGAAAGAATGACATATTTGATTTTTACACCATTTTAATTTATCAGAGTAATAAATGCCCGCTCCATGTCTTGTCCTGCTCCGTTAAATTACCTGAGATACATATGCTTAAAAGTGTCAACACAATGGTTGGTGAGTTCATAGAGTTTTATGGAAAACCGTTTATTTCAATAGATTTCAGGAATAATTGATAATGATAAATACAAACAGTGATGGAACAAGTATTGAGTAATGTTGATTATAATCACAGATAAATCATATAAATATTCAATCAAATTCAATCCTAACATGAGCTGGAAACTCATGATGCTAATTTAATGAGATATACAATTCAAGTATGGTCAAATTACTATACAGTTGTATCTATATATATATATATATATATATATATATATATATATATATATATATATATATATATATATATATATATATATATATATATATATATGGAAAACATACATTTCCTTATAGATATTGCACCAAGCCTCATGACACGCAAAACATTAACAAAAGAGGTGATTGATGAGTGCTCAAACACTCATCATTTTTGGTCTAATCTGAACTGCAAAACATACAAAAACACTCAGTAATGCATCAAAATACTGAAAATATTTCAAAATCGTGTTTTATATGTTTTAGATGCAAAACGAGCAAAAACAGATGAAAAACGTATAAAGTTTGCAAAATTGGCAGTTTCAGTCCCCCAACTTTCATAAAATTACAAAACTAGTCCCTGGATATTCAAAATATAGAAAATTATCACCAAAGGTCCTTTTACAATCATAAGTTGTCATATTTTGTCCTTTGGTGAAAAATTGGAAAGTTTTGGAAATTTACACTTTCGGTCCCTGGAGTTTCAGATTTTGGCAGATTCAGTCCCTGGTGGGATAATTTTGAATGAAAAATCAATTTTGGTCCTTGGAAGATCAAAAGTTATCAAAATTGGTCATTGGGTGAAAGTTTGGAGAAAAGTTCATTTTGGTCCCTCAAGTTTGAATAAATTGCAATTTTAGTCCCTGAAGGACCAAAAGTGAAAATTATATTATTAAAACCTTGGACTTTTGAAAGATGGCATGTTTTACCCTTGAAACAAGTTTTAAAAGTTTACAAAAACAGCCCTTGTATTTTCAGATTTTACAAAAATAGTCCTTGTGGTTTTATTAACTAACCAAATCAAATAATAAAACAAACCAAACCTAAAAACTAACCCACCCATTACCCCTAGGCCTGATCCAGTTACCACTCTAAACCCACCAAGCCCAAACCTAAAGCCCACACCCTTTTAAACTAATACCCTGGTCGTTGACCAGTCAAACCCACACCACAAAACCGTACCACTGTTCACCCTTCACTATTCTCCCACCTTCACCTCCATGATTCCAGGTTTCATGTCTCCCCCTCCTCCAAAGTCCTCACCAACCCTCACCAAACTCATTAATACCTTACACCTTCCCCCCTCCTCAATAAATGCTCCACCAAACTCCACTCAATCTGCCTAATCCCCATTTCCCGCCAAAAGTGAAATCAAACGGTGGGGATCTAAAGAGCTAATCCAAGGGCCAGAAATGAAGTGGGAAAGCTGTGGGGACTCCTCAGGGACTATAAAAGAAAAGAAAAAGAGAGAAGAAAAGTAGTAGTTAGTATAGCAGTTAGATTTTTAGTAGGAATAGCTTAATTTTAGCTTTAGTATAATTCTCATGTTCATGTTGTTTTCATTTTAGTTCTGATTTTCATTATTGTAACTTCTAAATTCAAATTTTAATATCTAAGTCTCAGCTTTCCTTTTAGCTTCTGTCAATTTTAGTTTTTATAAGCTTGTGCTTATTTGCTTGTCAAACTGCTTATTTGTATTCTTACTTGCCTAATTTTGCTTAGCTCATCATATGTATGCTTAATTGGTAACTTAGACAGTGATAATTTTCAGTTTTAAGGCTTAACTGCCCATTAAGCTTAACTGAGCTTATGGAACTTAGCTTATTAGAGTTGCTCATACACTGATCATAACTACTTATTTATGCATAACATGGCTTATTTAGTATATAGTTTGCCTTTTAAGAGGTTTTAGAAACCTTTTGTAGTGTAAATCACCAAACAGTCCCTTGTGAAGGGGTGTTTGGATCAGGTAAGTGCTGAGGTTCCCAGTGCATGTTTGGTCTTAAACCTTGTTTCACTAGCTCACATTAGGTTTAATTATGGTCTAGGGAGCAAGAAAAAGGTACCTTAATCAAGCTAAAGTCAAAATCATCCTAGTATTGCCCTTAACTGTTAACTGTATTGATATTGAGATCCATAATCCACCATATCATTGCATAAGCTTTTGTTTTAGCTTAATCTAACTTTATCATAGCTTATTATATCAGTGTTATTGTTTGAGAATCATTAGAAGTCCAGTTTAGTCAAAGTTTATGGTTTTGTTTAAAAAGTCAAATGTATGATTTCAGATTTTTCTTAAACTAGCAAGATTTATTGTGATTTTTGGGATTTGAATTAGGCTTTGAAATTTGTTCTAGTGCTAATCTGTTAGTTGAATTTTAGATTTCCATAGTTTTTGTAATTTTTAGAATTTTATTTTTGGACACAATTGCCCTTGGAAAACACTTGCAGGGGGCATCACTCCCCTGCTGTGCAGATCAGACCACCCACCACCACCATTTGGTGGTGGTTTTCTGAGCAACCCAGTGGACCACAACCACCAACCTTGGTTCATTTTAACCCTCCCCCTACCAGGCTTGGTATTTTGACCAAGGGTTTGACCTAAATCACCCTGGGTCCCACCTAATTTAGCTCACCAAGTCTGTCCCCGTTTTCAGTCCCAACATAATAAGCCAAGTGCTTATTCATAGCTTACAGCTTATTCTGAGGTCCCTTTTAGCTTATTCCAGCTTTTGCAAGTTAGCATAGCTTATTGGAATCTGTTTTAACCGTTGTGGGTCCCACTCATTGCCATTTAAGCTTATTTTGCCCCTTGGTCAACCAAAGTCAACTGTCTTGACTTATTGGCTTATTCCAGCTTATTTTTGATTTCTAAAAAGTTTGTTTTTGTAAAAGTTTATTGTTTTTAAGTATAAAATAGGTTTGTAAAATAAAAATCAAGAAAAACCAATTTAAAATTAAGTGATAGTTTCTATTTAATGTAATTTAATTTTAATTTTCATTTTTAAATTTTTATTAAGTACTTGTCATTTTTATATTTTTATTAATTTCCTCATATATTAAAGTATTTATAATAAATTTTTCAGATTTTTTATTTCATCATTTGGTATTTATTATATTTAATATTAGTTTTATTAATTATTAATTAATATTAAGTTTAAAATAGCATTACTAGTTTTTATTAAGTAAAATCAAGTTTTTATATTTTTTATAGCTTTTATATGTTGTAAAATAATTTTAGAAATTTTATTAGAATTTTCACTGTTCATTTAGTATTTTTCTTATTTTAAAATAGTTAATTAGATAATTAGTAAGTAATTAGTAATTAATTAATAGAAAATTCACAAAAAGACAAAAATATTTATTTTTATTTTTTATACTTTCTTCAAGTTCTTTTTGAGGTTTAGAAAATATTTTTATAAGTTTTTAGTTTATTTTGTAACTTTTATTTTTTTTTGTTTATTATTAAATTAGGTTTAAAATAGTTTTAAGTAATTAAATAGAATTTAAATATTAGAATAATCATTTTAATAACTTTATTTTCATTTTAAATTTTCTTTTATCTTTTAAGTTTGTAAAAAGTCAATTTCACCCCCTGGGGGTTTTCAGATTTCCGTTTTTACGTTTTATCTCGTACGTCTACGTTTTATTTAAGCGTAACGTACGCGTTTTTAGGTTTTTATCGTTTCTGGTTTTTCTTAGCTTCCCGTCTTATCCACATAGCTTGTTTAAGCTATTTCGTTGTAGATTCCTTAGTTTAATCTCACTCAAACCTTTTCCCGTCCAATTTCACCCGATCAAAATAACCGTTTTGATTGCCATTCACACCTCGTCGGGACTTAAACGACCCGGGAAAACACTGTATTCCTCGGAGCATTGAGCCTTAGGAGCTTGACTTGTTTGACCACATCCGTGGTTGAATTTAGTTGACTGCTTTTGCCTCAATCAAAATTTACTTCAAAATGATATTGCATTAATAAAAAGAGTTACATTACATTCAAAATAAACTGAAATTACAATTAAACTAAGAGAATTACACCCTACAAGCTTCTATGAGCTTATCCTTTTATATCGACCTAAAAATAATCCCATATGCCTTCCACACAGCTTCCTTTTGAAAATTAAGAGCCCCACATGCTTTGTCTTTGACCTCTGACCAAATCCCAGCCGTTTAATTATATCAAAATCAATCCAAGCTCTTGATTCGGTTTTGGCGCCAATTTTTATACGGGACCAAATTGGGTGGTATTGGTGAGGGTTTTGGGGGGAGCATTTATGGTGGTGGAGTTGGTGGGTGAGGGCATTAATGGTGGGGGAGATAGTAGGTGAAAAGGCGAAGGGGGGGGTGAGTTTCTCCCTGGTTTTGTGGGATGGTGTTGGGGGGAAGACGGGTCAACGCTGGGTTTGACCTTTTATTATTTAAAACGGTTTTGGGAGTTTGGGTGGGCTAAGGATGTTTGGGCCTGGGGTAACTGGATCCGGTATTAGCTTTGGGTGGGCTAAGGTTTGGATTGGGTTGGTCCTTGGTATCTACTAAATAGCTTGGAAGGCTTTGTAAGCTACTTACTCTTTTATTTTTACTCTTAAAGCAGTTTAGGTTGTTAATTTAAGTTCATTACATTTATATAATAGCTTATAGATTAGTTGTAATCATCTGTTTGTGTTCATTACTTGTTTAAGTGCAAATCTCTTCTATAACTGATTTTAAGAGGGTGTTTGGTTGTGCTTTGTTTGGTGTGTTGTGGTTGTTATTCTGAGTACTTATTGGTTTGTAATAGTTTGTAGTGTATAATATAGCTCAGGGGAACAAGTACTTTGGTGCAAAACCTTTCAAAAGTCAAAATCAAGTGTTTATAATCACCACAGTTCACTGTGGTGATTTTTGAAGTTCAAAACCCACAAATCCTTTTCAAAAGTTAAAGTTTCATCCAAAATAGTTTTAATATAGCTTATCTTAGCTTATTAGGTCATTAAATCAGCTTTTAAAGTTCATAAAAGTCAAACTGAGTGGTTAAGTGGAAAAGTCAAAAGCAGTCCTCAGTCATTTTGAGCAATCTTTGAAGCATTGTAACTTGTTGGTTTCTAGGTTTTAGGATCTGAAAATTTGTGTGCTTATTCTCTACCACTTTGTAGATTTTTGTAAATTTTTCCAGATTTTATAGAATTTATTTGGTGGGTTAAAACAGGTCTCAAAGTGACCTGCAGGGCAACCTATTTGCCCTGCTCTCAATTACCTCAGCAACCCACCCAACTTCATTGGTGGTTTGTGACTGACTCAGTGGGTCCCATAGCCTTGACCTTACATCTTTCAACCCCCCTCCTACCCAGGAATCAGGGTTGACCTTTTGTTTGACCCCAATATCTGTGGACCCTACCTAGTTTGACCCATAAAGTTTGTCCCTCAACTGCTCAGTCAACAAATAAGCAAAGTGCTTATTTGTTGCTTTCTAGCTTATTCAGGCCTAATTGTTGCTTGATCCTTGATTATTTGTATTCCTTAGACTCAGAGAAACCAAGAATTACCATTGTGGACCCCACATTTCATCATTTGAGCTAAAACACCCCACAGTCAACAAAAGTCAACTGTGGATGCATTAAGCACTTGAATTGCTTATTCAGTGGGTTTAAACAAAAGTGTTTTTATTAAAGTTACTTGTTTTTATCTTATTATCAGTTTAGAAAAAGAAAAAACCAAAAAAAAAACCAACTTTTAAGAATAGTGATAGCTTCTATTTAATAGAATTTATCTATTTATTTTTCTTTTTAATTAATTTCTAAGTAATATATCACTTTTATATTTTTAGAAATTATATTTTGGGTTAAAATAATTTTACAAATTTTTCCAGATTTTTATTTTGTCATTTAGTGGTATTTCTAATTAATTTTAGTTTAATTTAGTTTTAATTAATATTAATCAATTAATTAGCATAAATAGTTTTTTATAGTATAACCTAGTTTTTATAATTTTTATAGCTTCTATTTTAGTTAAAACATTTTTATAAATTTTTCTAGAATTTTTACTGTTCATTTAATAGTTTTAATAATTTAAATAGTTTAATTAGATATTAATTAATAAATAGAATAATAATTAGTTAATTAATTTAAAAATACATAAAATTAACTTTTTATAATTTTTTAGGATTCCCATGATGGTTAATTAGATTTAATAAATTTTTCTTAATTTTCTAAGTCTTTTAAGTATTTTTAATAATTCTAATTAGTTTAATTAATATTAAATAGATAATTAGTAATTAATTAATTATAAATAATTAAATAGTGTAAAAATAATTTTAATTTTTCTTAAAATTTCCTTTTATTGTTAGGATTGTAAAAATTTCAATTTTACACTTTTAACCCTTTCCATCCTACAGTTGTACTTTTTGTTTTGTGCGTCTGCTTACGTTTTTAATTAAAACGTACGTTTTTAATGTTTAGCTCAAATCTTCGTAATCTAAATTCCAGTAATCACTAACGTAGCTTTCCTAAGCTATATTTGTTTATAAATTCCAAATAATTCTGATCATAACCTTTTCCTGTGAATAATTACCCGATCCCTAATACGCTAAAGTCACATTTCACACTTCAACGGGATTTCACGACCCGGTGATACATTATATTACCCGGAGCATTGATATAGACTATTTGACTTAGTTGACCATTCTTTGGTTAATTTAAGTAAGGTGGTTTAGTTTTTCTGATTAGTGTCTTTGGAATTCGTTCCATTGTACATTTATCCATCCTTGTTCATATTTTCATAAAAACAAAAACACAAAAAGATTTTCTTTATCCTTTGTACAAAATGTTTACCCAAAAACCCAAAAATACTCACCTTTACCCTCTTACCCCTTTGATTCTCATTTCCTCACCCTCTATACACATTTGATTCTTTCTATGTCTCATCCACACTTTCTGGTTTGCCAGTGGTGTGGTAGTTCTCATAATGGTGGTAATTGCCCCGGTTGTGGCATGGTAGAGTCAGGAAACGGGTCTGTCTATAACCAAGATCCATATTCTTACCATGACACCACTGATTCATTCCACCAGCTACCACACCATCAGTCTCAGCAGTTTTACTGTTGTGAGTACTGTGGTGGTTCGCACTACAGTTCTGATTGTCAATCAGGAAGCACGCTTGTCTATGAGCAGTTTCCTGATAACAATTATGACACAAGCACATACGACTCACAGCCACATCAGTTTTACTGTTGTGAGTATTGTGGAGGTCCACACACTAGCTCTGATTGTCAAACAGGGAATCCGTTTCCTTGCAACAATTACGACTATTCGTATTCAGACCCACCTCCACAATACCAGATGTCCCAAGCAACTCCTCTTGTTACTGAGCAAGACATTTTACTTGAGGTTCTTGATATTTTAAAAGAACTCAAGGAGGAGTTAGCCACTTCATCGTTTCAAAACTCTCGTGAGAAATCTATGGCAGAATTACTTGCTGAAGAACGAGAGGCCAGAAACGAAAAGAGCATGGAAGAATTACTTGCTGAGCAAAGAGCGGCTAAAACACGTGCCATATTTCGCAATGCTGCTCTTCTTGACGATGATGATGAGGATTCTATTCAAATGAAGGAATATTACAAAGATTCATCCAGTTCATCAGTTGAGATTCCTTCCATGAAAGCACAGGGAGATAAGAGTATGCAAGAATTGCTGGCAGAAGAACACATGAAAAACATAGAATCTATGTGTGCTAGTCTTTTGTATCCCCCTCAGTCTGTTGTTATCACACCCGAAGTTCACACTCACTCTCTGAACATGGGGGATGAGCATCTTAGCACTATTCCTGCAAAGGAATCGGACGAATTCATAAAGTCTAGTGTTGAGATCCTTGTCCCAATCCCGAGAGAGTCACAGGGAACTTTGGATGATATGTGTGATATTCCTTCCCCTATTGAGTGTCCTAAAGATCAATTTGAGACTTTCTCAGATTATAGCGATGATTGTATATCTTATGGAGATATCGAGTATGTTGAGGCATCAGTTCCACAAACTGATGCTGATCATCTTCTTGAGGAGTTCGCTGATGAACTTGCTCACATCAATCCACTTTCATTGGAAAGTGATGATGGTCTCCTCGATTTCCAAGCCGATCTGGGAGAAATTGAAAGTCTCCTATATCGTGATCCGTCACTCACTTCTGATCCCAGCAGTCCAACAGAGAATAATATTCACTTTGTTCCCGAAACATTCAATACCACTCTCACCAATCCTCTATTTGAATTCGACTCTGAATTCACTTTGATTTCTAATAATCCAATCTTTGACGAGGATTGTGATGAGTCCACAACGGAACATGAGTTTTCAGATTCACATCTTGTGAATGATTCTCTTCATGAGGAGTTCTCCGGTGAACTCGCTCATCAGTTTGATATCCCGGAGGGAGATGCTCTCAATTATGAGAATTTGCAAATTCCCACCCACCCTCCCGGGTTGTTTACGAGCTTACCTTTTGAAATCCAAACTCAGGATACGGAGCCTCTTCTCGAGGAAGAAGATCAAATCATGCTTTTTATCATGATTTTCTTCCTTTTCTTCACCTATACGGTGACTTCTTCTCTCCTTCACTCCTTCGGGAGTGAGGACACTATATTTGATCCCGGCATTTTCATGTATCATTATCTTGAGCCGGACACTTATCTCATCGGTGTGGAACTTTCACGCGCTTCATATGTTTGTCCAAACATTTTGAATGAAAGTCCGATGGAGATCATGTCTTCTATATTCCCCTATGACAAATAAATTAGGGGTCGAGTCAAGCTAGCGACTCGGTAAACAAAAACAATAGCATGCTTATAGGGTTTTCACCCTAAGTGTGGGGGAGTCCCCCATGCTATGGTTACAAGAGTGAAAAAAAAAAAAAAAAAAAAAAAAAAAATGGTGTTTTCCACGCTCAGCTTGTAATGTTGCCCTTTTACGTTCAAAATGTCGGCATAATAGCCGGGATTTTGAATATTGAGGACAATATTCATGCTTAGTGTGGGGGGGTATTTCGCTATGCTAGCGAATCTTATCACATTTTACTATATAATACCCCCGTTTTAGCCAAAAATTTTCAAAAATTTTTCACTGGTGCTCAAAATTTTTGTGGTAATCAGTCCGCCTTGTCTAAGCGACAAAAGGGATTGGCTAGTCCAGGAGCAAACGGCTCTTGGTAAAGACATATCAAATCCGTTGACGGCTGGCAATTTGCCTAAAATTGTATGGTTCATCAACTCCCCGAAAACAAATGAGTTGGCTAGCCCGCAAGATTTTGGCTTGTGGTAAAGGTCGTGGAAAATCCATAATTGGTAATCAGCTCACCAAGATGTTGACTATTCCATCAAGAGCTGGCTAGTCCAGAAGCAAACGGCTTTTGGTAAAGACTACTCAAATCCGTTGAAAGCTGGTGGTTTGCTCAAAATCACACGGTTATCAGGTGTGCCACAGTTCTAACACCTGGCTACTCCAGAAGTGATGGCTTTTGGTAAAGAGTTTTTCAAATCCATCAAGTTTTCAAAACAGTATTGCTAGGGACTAGCAATAGTTTAGTGTGGGGGATTGATGAGTGCTCAAACACTCATCATTTTTGGTCTAATCTGAACTGCAAAACATACAAAAACACTCAGTAATGCATCAAAATACTGAAAATATTTCAAAATCGTGTTTTATATGTTTTAAATGCAAAACGAGCAAAAACAGATGAAAAACGTATAAAGTTTGCAAAATTGGCAGTTTCAGTCCCCCAACTTTCATAAAATTACAAAACTAGTCCCTGGATATTCAAAATATAGAAAATTATCACCAAAGGTCCTTTTACAATCATAAGTTGTCATATTTTGTCCTTTGGTGAAAAATTGGAAAGTTTTGGAAATTTACACTTTCGGTCCCTGGAGTTTCAGATTTTGGCAGATTCAGTCCCTGGTGGGATAATTTTGAATGAAAAATCAATTTTGGTCCTTGGAAGATCAAAAGTTATCAAAATTGGTCATTGGGTGAAAGTTTGGAGAAAAGTTCATTTTGGTCCCTCAAGTTTGAATAAATTGCAATTTTAGTCCCTGAAGGACCAAAAGTGAAAATTATATTATTAAAACCTTGGACTTTTGAAAGATGGCATGTTTTACCCTTGAAACAAGTTTTAAAAGTTTACAAAAACAGCCCTTGTATTTTCAGATTTTACAAAAATAGTCCTTGTGGTTTTATTAACTAACCAAATCAAATAATAAAACAAACCAAACCTAAAAACTAACCCACCCATTACCCCTAGGCCTGATCCAGTTACCACTCTAAACCCACCAAGCCCAAACCTAAAGCCCACACCCTTTTAAACTAATACCCTGGTCGTTGACCAGTCAAACCCACACCACAAAACCGTACCACTGTTCACCCTTCACTATTCTCCCACCTTCACCTCCATGATTCCAGGTTTCATGTCTCCCCCTCCTCCAAAGTCCTCACCAACCCTCACCAAACTCATTAATACCTTACACCTTCCCCCCTCCTCAATAAATGCTCCACCAAACTCCACTCAATCTGCCTAATCCCCATTTCCCGCCAAAAGTGAAATCAAACGGTGGGGATCTAAAGAGCTAATCCAAGGGCCAGAAATGAAGTGGGAAAGCTGTGGGGACTCCTCAGGGACTATAAAAGAAAAGAAAAGGAGAGAAGAAAAGTAGTAGTTAGTATAGCAGTTAGATTTTTAGTAGGAATAGCTTAATTTTAGCTTTAGTATAATTCTCATGTTCATGTTGTTTTCATTTTAGTTCTGATTTTCATTATTGTAACTTCTAAATTCAAATTTTAATATCTAAGTCTCAGCTTTCCTTTTAGCTTCTGTCAATTTTAGTTTTTATAAGCTTGTGCTTATTTTCTTGTCAAACTGCTTATTTGTATTCTTACTTGCCTAATTTTGCTTAGCTCATCATATGTATGCTTAATTGGTAACTTAGACAGTGATAATTTTCAGTTTTAAGGCTTAACTGCCCATTAAGCTTAACTGAGCTTATGGAACTTAGCTTATTAGAGTTGCTCATACACTGATCATAACTACTTATTTATGCATAACATGGCTTATTTAGTATATAGTTTGCCTTTTAAGAGGTTTTAGAAACCTTTTGTAGTGTAAATCACCAAACAGTCCCTTGTGAAGGGGTGTTTGGATCAGGTAAGTGCTGAGGTTCCCAGTGCATGTTTGGTCTTAAACCTTGTTTCACTAGCTCACATTAGGTTTAATTATGGTCTAGGGAGCAAGAAAAAGGTACCTTAATCAAGCTAAAGTCAAAATCATCCTAGTATTGCCCTTAACTGTTAACTGTATTGATATTGAGATCCATAATCCACCATATCATTGCATAAGCTTTTGTTTTAGCTTAATCTAACTTTATCATAGCTTATTATATCAGTGTTATTGTTTGAGAATCATTAGAAGTCCAGTTTAGTCAAAGTTTATGGTTTTGTTTAAAAAGTCAAATGTATGATTTCAGATTTTTCTTAAACTAGCAAGATTTATTGTGATTTTTGGGATTTGAATTAGGCTTTGAAATTTGTTCTAGTGCTAATCTGTTAGTTGAATTTTAGATTTCCATAGTTTTTGTAATTTTTAGAATTTTATTTTTGGACACAATTGCCCTTGGAAAACACTTGCAGGGGGCATCACTCCCCTGCTGTGCAGATCAGACCACCCACCACCACCATTTGGTGGTGGTTTTCTGAGCAACCCAGTGGACCACAACCACCAACCTTGGTTCATTTTAACCCTCCCCCTACCAGGCTTGGTATTTTGACCAAGGGTTTGACCTAAATCACCCTGGGTCCCACCTAATTTAGCTCACCAAGTCTGTCCCCATTTTCAGTCCCAACATAATAAGCCAAGTGCTTATTCATAGCTTACAGCTTATTCTGAGGTCCCTTTTAGCTTATTCCAGCTTTTGCAAGTTAGCATAGCTTATTGGAATCTGTTTTAACCATTGTGGGTCCCACTCATTGCCATTTAAGCTTATTTTGCCCCTTGGTCAACCAAAGTCAACTGTCTTGACTTATTGGCTTATTCCAGCTTATTTTTTATTTCTAAAAAGTTTGTTTTTGTAAAAGTTTATTGTTTTTAAGTATAAAATAGGTTTGTAAAATAAAAATCAAGAAAAACCAATTTAAAATTAAGTGATAGTTTCTATTTAATGTAATTTAATTTTAATTTTCATTTTTAAATTTTTATTAAGTACTTGTCATTTTTATATTTTTATTAATTTCCTCATATATTAAAGTATTTATAATAAATTTTTCAGATTTTTATTTCATCATTTGGTATTTATTATATTTAATATTAGTTTTATTAATTATTAATTAATATTAAGTTTAAAATAGCATTACTAGTTTTTATTAAGTAAAATCAAGTTTTTATATTTTTTATAGCTTTTATATGTTGTAAAATAATTTTAGAAATTTTATTAGAATTTTCACTGTTCATTTAGTATTTTTCTTATTTTAAAATAGTTAATTAGATAATTAGTAAGTAATTAGTAATTAATTAATAGAAAATTCACAAAAAGACAAAAATATTTATTTTTATTTTTTATACTTTCTTCAAGTTCTTTTTGAGGTTTAGAAAATATTTTTATAAGTTTTTAGTTTATTTTGTAACTTTTATTTTTTTTTTGTTTATTATTAAATTAGGTTTAAAATAGTTTTAAGTAATTAAATAGAATTTAAATATTAGAATAATCATTTTAATAACTTTATTTTCATTTTAAATTTTCTTTTATCTTTTAAGTTTGTAAAAAGTCAATTTCACCCCCTGGGGGTTTTCAGATTTCCGTTTTTACGTTTTATCTCGTACGTCTACGTTTTATTTAAACGTAACGTACGCGTTTTTAGGTTTTTATCGTTTCTGGTTTTTCTTAGCTTCCCGTCTTATCCACATAGCTTGTTTAAGCTATTTCGTTGTAGATTCCTTAGTTTAATCTCACTCAAACCTTTTCCCGTCCAATTTCACCCGATCAAAATAACCGTTTTGATTGCCATTCACACCTCGTCGGGACTTAAACGACCCGGGAAAACACTGTATTCCTCGGAGCATTGAGCCTTAGGAGCTTG
The DNA here is from genome assembly GCA_030686995.1 of Artemisia argyi. NCBI lineage: Eukaryota > Viridiplantae > Streptophyta > Magnoliopsida > Asterales > Asteraceae > Artemisia > Artemisia argyi. The sequence continues at coordinate 105,196,865 of CM060699.1, forward strand.
ACTTGTTTGACCACATCCGTGGTTGAATTTAGTTGACTGCTTTTGCCTCAATCAGTGATTTATCAAGTCAATGATAAATTTTGCCCTCTTATAATAGGTGATTTGCCAATTCTTATTTTTATTCAAATATAGTGTATCACGACTAATACGACTAACCATATGCATATGGCAATCCGTCAAGTATTAGTGGGACAGGAGGTCAATCCTTAACAGGTTTCGAAGTTGTTCACTATATTCGCGCTCACATAACAGTGATTAATGGCTCATGATTGAGGGACTTTATGGCGATGAAGGTAACTTAGGCAATATCAAGGTAATTATGTAATTAGAGTATTTATGCTCTTCCTAACAATTATTTCTGTTGAACATAGAAATGTCATATAGAGATAATGGAATCATTCAGTATAGTATAGTATAGTCAAGTATCATGCCGCAATAATCATTTTGGAAATATTATCATCTGAGTATCAGTATTTCAGTTAAGTATTTCGCCAGTAACATACATATATCACATGCCACAATAATCAAATTGGAAACATTATCATCTGAGTATCAGTATTTAAGTTAATTATTTCGCCAATAACATATATATATCACATCTTAATTCATAAACTTCATCAGGTAATTATTAATAAGGAAATTGATTTGAATCATGTAATTTATTCATATACTTATAAAATTATCAAAGTATATGTAAGCATGTATCTCCCCCAAATGAGTTAAAAACACGTATTGGAAATGGGGCTATGACTCACCTTGATTGATGTTGGGATGATGAAAAGTTAAGTAGGATGAGATTATGAGAATGATTATGGAAACGTCTTTGATACGGAACCTGATAAATAGATTTATCTGAGAATTTGACCAAATACTATTTGGTAAATACGAACGAATAACAAATAATAATTATTCGTTATGACGAATAGATGATGTGCAGTGTAATTCTTATGCTATGCATGATATGACAAAATACGTTATTTAAATTATCTATCGAAGTTTTACCTTTTTAACCATAAGTAATAATATTAATTTTTGAAATATCGTTATATATATTATTAACGTTACGTTAAATAATATATATAAATAAAAATGAAAGTTTTAAATGAATATGAAATAAATTTACAAAAATAGAAAATATGTAAGAATGTTAAATAGAATATGTTTAGTCCTTGTCCTTTTTCAATTTTACCATTTTTTACCCTAACGACGTTTGCGTTACACCGTTAGTCCTTTTTATATATAAATTACGATTATAGTCCTTTAATTGTCCAATAGTCAAACCTAGGCTTAGAATGTTAACTATTATCAATTTTTACCCTTATGGTTCTGTTTTTACAATTTTAGTCCTCACTTTTCAATATTTACAATTTTAGTCCTTCTAGGTGTCGTCGCGTTACATTTTTAGTCCAAAGTTACAAAAATGATTAGAAAAATTATATAAAATTTTCCGTGGCTTATTTAATAAATAAAAAGCTTATTTTAACTGCTTATTTGGTTAAAAGCTTATTTTTCAGCTTATGGGCCTTTAACGAGTTGAAAATAAGGCCCATTAACGTTTTAAAATCCGTACATCGTGAGACGAGTTGGGCTCATCAAAAATATCATTTTCTTGTTCTATTTTCATATCAAAAAAGTTTAGATAAGCTAGCTTATCATAAGACCTTATTTTTAGCTTATTGGGCTTTTAGGCCCAATCGTTAAAAATTCATATGTTTTAAAGGATATCGATAGCGATTTACTTTGGTGAAAATTATGTGTCGATATCAAGTTATTTTTACAAGTTATATATACGAAATCGTTTGCTAGCTAGGTGGTCTAATAGGTCGTGTAATAATATGATACGCTTGTTACGTGATATTTAAAGTTATACGAGGGTTTCTTAGCATGTATGGGACGTTTATATATATGTGAAAGAATTAGAATTTTTCTAAGTGTTTATATATAGTTTTCATCCGATTTAGTAAGCTTCAAAAATAGGTTCATTTGATGCATGTGAAGTAAATCTAACGTGAAATATGAGTGTGTTGTGACTCCTAGGCCTTCCAAGATAGAGGCTAGTCACAAGTCGTGTACTATATGTAGATATGTACGTAAAAATTATATATAAAGCTTATATATAATCGACAAAACATATACATGATGCATGGAATATATTTAACGTGTAACTTGAATTGAAAAGAGGTTGAAACAACTTACTACACCTCTTGGGTGGTAGAGAGTCGAGAGTGGAAGAAGGAAACACAAGAAACTATCAAATTCGACTATAACCCAAAGTAGTAATCGAATATATCAAACCCGATCCTTGTTCCTTGCTTCCAAACGATATTGTAACAACTTCTGGTCTTCAAGGGATAGTTTTTAGGAAGAAAGGAAGTTTGTAAGTGTATGTTAATTGATAGAATCGGATGCATGCACAAGAAGTATATATGGTGACTTTTTAGAACACGTAAGTGTAATATTTTTCAAGGAAACCAAAGATACTATGCAATGTCAGTAACTATAGGTTATAGGCTGAGTTTTAAACTTATAATAACATTTGAGTGTGCTTGAAATAAGGTGGATGTCTTGGTGATTCACCTAGATGTCGACCACTATATTATTTTGTACACGAATTGAGAAATCGTGCACCATTTGAACATAGCTGATCATGAATGACATTTAAACATGAAATCATGTTAGAAATGTTATTAGGAACACTTAGGAACAAACGGGAAACAAAACGGTTGAGAAATGAATTAGTTTACATGTCGATTGGGTTGAATATTTGTCAATCATTTCGCCTCTCAAAAATGTATCAAACGTCGACCTATGAACTTGGGATTTGACACACTAATAGTTGGCTAGGTGGTGAATGAGGTGATGTAAAAATATATATGAGTCGTGTGTAAAAATCGAGAGAACGAGGGTCGTTTTGGAGGGTGTCTAGTCAATTGATTTGGATAAAAAGAGAAGTGTTGGGCTTTTGTATTGGGCCTGATGAACAGTACTTTTCGAATGGGGTTGGGCTGAGATGATATTAAGGGCCCGTTTGTTTGTAATTAGTTTTAATTATGATTTGTAAGTTTTTAATATTTTGTTAAACGTGTCGAGAACTTGTTTTGTCGTTTGGTGAATTTTGCCATATCGTAATCGTGACCATTTAATATAATAAGAAAATTTCAAAATTTCCTGTAAAAATGGTGATTAAAATAATGACAGAGATTAACATATAATTACACGTTTTTAATTATATGGATTTTTGCGAGGTTTTACACATACCTTGCCCTTTCAAGCATTAAGATCAGTATGACAGATAGAAGTGAAAAGAATTTTAATTGTAACTTTCATTTTTTGAGGTGGTAGAACGCGGATTTGTTCCATAGAGAAAGGTTCCCCAGGACCCCATGCGACAACAGCTTCACACATCATGAAGCTGCTACCCTTTGCCTATCAACCTCTTCATGCAATTCCATCTACTATACCACTCCGTGCCTGAGCTTACTCCAAACTGTCCTGCTTTCCCCTTTCCTATTTAGTGTCTGCAAACATAAAAATCTAACTTTCATTGGTTATGCAAAATTATTGAACTTCTGGAAATACAAACCTTCATTCTTTACATTTATGAATAATCTAATCTAATAAATATTCGAACCAAGAAAATGAAACAGTTGATCATAAAACATTTGAAAAAAAAAACATCCTTTTGAGACTGCAGTCTAATAGTTTAAGGAAAAGCTACTTTGGCCTTGTAACTAATCTTAAATCTTATGATGTGAAATATTCCGCAATCGAAATACAAATCCCAGTTTCTTTTTAACAGCTGCTACTGGGCAAATGATTAATGCCAACATTAAAAAAACCAAAGATTTTTTGAACATACTTGCTACACACCAATTGGAATACTGTCACTTTCAAATTCAAAAGATTTTGCACTTCATGAAAGGCTACTTGCTTGAAAAATACAATAATAATAAGATATCAAAGTTAAACGCTAATCCAAATACCCCCAAGTATTATAGATAAACCATTACCTTGTCAAGCCTCCTTGTTTTTTGCATTTCTTTCTTCTCCAATTCCTCCTCTTTGGGATGACCAAATGGTCGAATACCTAAGCAAAATACATGGGCATAAGTCCAGTGGTTGATACTTTAAGTCACATAAAACTAAGGCACGAATTTGTAGTGGGCTGTGAGCTTGCAATCTAAAATTCTATAAGACAGTGTTTGAGATTTTTTTTTTTTTTTTTTTTTTTTTTTTTTTTTAATTTTATTATTTATTTTTTTCTTTCTAAATTTTTTTAAGCAGATAAGGAGTCAAAAATTTGGAAAATCAAGCTACTTATTCTTATCTCCTTACTGGGGGTAAAATAAGCTCTTTTAATAAGCATGTAAGGAACTCATAGTCAAAACAGTCCCAAACCCACATGAATTCAGCTATTAATACAACTCCAAACACCCCTTAGTTCAGCAATTTGACATCTCATTGATCAGAAGCAAAATTGCATATCAAATGAAAATCTTATTACATTTTTTGATAAGCATAAATAAAAGTTTGAAGTTAACTAAAATAAACTTATAGTAAGCTGCCACTGCATTCATCGGCATCCGTGTTATCAAGTTTATGGTAGCTTCAGTGGTAAGAAACACTAACATGTTGTCTGCAGGATATGGACAACGCCCATACCACCCTATATCATTAGCACGCACTCGAATGACTCCAGCCTATTTTTCTCCCTATACACGCAGAAAACAACCTCTGTCCCCGGTGCAACATTGGCATCAAACACTCCTAAACCTCTATTTCAATGCCTCTAGGATCCATCTTCTTTAGCTTCAACACATGCCCTTTTGTCTCGGGATCAAAAACACTTCCAATAAAGCTTTACACTTCTGAAAATTCTGGTATACCTGAACATCAACATATATATAACTCCAACAAATATGTACTAATGCACAGTTTTGCATCCAAGAAAAACAAACAACAAAAAATCCTTCACCAACATGAAAAAAATTTGAAGCATTGACTTAATTACTCCTATGTCTGATTTCAACAATATCATACACTTGCAAAAAAATAAGGATCCCACCTCACCTTCACTCACCCTCCACCACAACGTCCTCCCACACCACCGTATGCGGAAAACCTCATCACAGCCAATTAGAACCGAATTGCGGCACTTTAATCCTAAACAGTGGCGTACCAATTAAATGACATCAAAAAACAATGGACCGAAAATAAAATCAAAAACTTTATAAAAGCACAACTAATCTTTAATCCTCAAACAATAACCCTAAGTAATCGAAACAAATCCACACATCCAACAAAATATTATAAAACAAATATAAACTACCACACACACAATGGAATCTAACAAAACTAAAACAACAACGTAAACAAACCGGCGCACCTAACAAAGACACGGGTCTGTCTACAAACCAAAGGAAGCAAGAACAAATATGAGATAACTCAGGTAAGAGCACATAAACCCAAAAAATAAGCAAAAAAAAAGGGGGAAAACATGTGGCCTTCATGCAACGCCTAGATACACAGTTTATAACCACATGTAAAGTAACTTTTCTTTTAACTTATTTTGTTGCTTATGAGCGTATTTAAAAAGTGTTTTTCCCTTTAACAAAATAAAATTCCCTCTAACAATGGAAATTGACAAACATGGACATCTCTAATATTCTAAAATCACCTAAGACAAATATGAAAAAGAGTACTGCATCATCCTACCCAACCACGAGTCTTGACTTAACAGCACACACTCACGAAGAGTTGCAGAGAGCTATAAAGACATACAAAATTAAACTTATACATGTGTAATAGCGAAATCCATAACTTTTTGGTAAACGAAAAATAACATGCATAATAACAATAACCTTACCATGGGTCGAGGGTCGATGCGGGTTGTGTTTTTTCCACGAGTCATATATTTATCAAAAAAGTAAAAAGGCAAAACGGGTCCATGGACACCTGAACCATTTTATTCAAAGATTTTGATATTTACTATAAGTTTCACCAGTAACAATTAATATATTCATTATCTATAGAAAATGGACAGAAAAGTGTTTGTGAACCAATCCAAACCGCTGAATAACGCACCAATATGTGACCCGTTTTGACCTATTGCCCAACCCGCCCAACCCACTCATCATTACCCCTCTAGTAATTTGAATGAAAAACAAACAATTACATATTTTTACAATTAATATATTTCAAGGTAGAAGAAAAAAACAATGAACTTCATACCAGAGAGCGCACACCTTATATCCCCAAAGCGGACATTTGTCAAAACTACACGTTCCAGCCTACGCTTAGCAGCCTTTGCAGATGCAAGCTCCAAGACTGTGATAGACGAAACAGTGTGTTAAGAAGTGAAGGAATAGAAGTGGCAAGATAATTTTTAACAAAATTTGATTGTTCACATAACAAAAACATCCGCCCAAATAAGTTTAATCAAAGTTAAGCACTATATCCAATCAATAAACACGAATTTATCATAGATGATAATACGTTTCCATGTAACTAAGCACAAAGTTAGTCGTGTCATGAATTCTTTTCACATTAAACTAAAAAAAACATACATCAATTGCAAATATAATCAAGAAAAATACACATTAAAATTATACCTCTCCTCCTTTGCCATCAAACTGACCACCACTCTTATCAATGATCTAGCAAATTAACACGAAATTGTCGCAAAATTTATCACGAAAAATAAGCCATACCACATAAACTAAAGCACAATAACGCAAACCCATAACTTACTTACCCAAAAAACAAAAACCCTATATTAGTAGATAAATTAATAAGTAATTAATTAATATACGTTTAATCCATTAACCGAAAACATACCTTTGATTAATCAGATTGAGTGATGTTGAATGAAAGTATGCCGTTTGGTTGTTTTAATTTTTTGGTGTCGTCGGTTTTTTTAGTCGCCTTTTGTGTTTCTATGTTTGCCTGTCTCCTTCTATAGAATGAATGTTGAAAGTGAGAATAACTTGGTTTGTTGTTAAAATTTTCGTTTTCGCCCCTATGATTTTGTAGGTCACTCCGCTTTCTTTAAGTTTTTCTTGTTTATATTTTTGACACTTAAATTTTTATACCAATCTTTTATGTATAATTTCTCCAAAAACGAGTTAAGCTTTTAGCCGATTAAGGAAATATTTAGCTTTTTTTTCTTTAAATATTTGTTTTAAAAAATAAACATTAATTTAACTATTACTAAATAAGGAATGAATTGATTTTTTTGAAATGAAAACTTCCCAATAAGGGTTTTGTTTTATTATATAAAAGATTAAAATCATCATCAAACAGGTGTAATAGTCACCATTAGACTCACCACCAAACTCATTGTTTAACAAATTTTATTAAAAACTAAATTAAACTTTCATTAATAAATAAAAAACATTGTATTTGTAATTAAAAACATAAACTTAGGAAATTTAAAACCTAAACTAATAATCTAAAACTAGACGAATTTTTGCGTAAATCGACGGTGTAAAGCGGCAAGTAATTTATATATGCAAAATCATGATTCTGGTTTGACCCTTGATGGGTTAGAAACAAAAAAGTAAAAAAACTTTAAGAATTAAACAATATTTGAAACATTTTTTTAGTTATAAATGATGTTACTATTTTTAATCAAAAGTATAATAATCCACTAACATTACTCAAATTTTAAGCATTTTAAGTTTAAGAAATGCATATGCATGCATTATAAGTAGCAGAGATGTACTTCCCCTTTATCATACTCTTCATCTGCAAACCTTTTCGGGGTGAATTCCACTCAAGTGATCAATAGAACTCATATAAAACAATTTGTCTTCTTGTCATTGTTTTTGTTGTTAAAAGTTGAACATATGTCGTATAGTTTGAACTTCCTTTGTTTCATTTCTTATAAATCTAACCAATTATAACCTTCTTGACCTAAGAGCATCTACAATGCATTTGTTGTATAGTTTGAACTTTCTTATGTTTCTTTTGCTTAATTCGGATCTATGATGAATTTTATCTTGTATCTGGATACTAGGCACTTTTTTTTGCACGGCCCAAAAGTTTTTATGTGTTATTTTTAACATAGTCATGTGGTTAATTCTTGAAATGAAAGACGGAAAGATGAATCAACAAAAGAAAAAGGAGGAAAAACCAGTACTTCAATGGATCATGTTGAGAGGCAAACTACTGGAATTACAAGAAATTTATACAATGTATTATGTCAACATTTGTGAGTAGATTGCTCTAGTGCCTAAAAGATTACTATACTTTGTTTTGTTGAAGTAATGAAAATTTTTAATGTCTAGTGACAAAATTGTCTTAGCTTGAGTCAACTTTCCAACAAATGATATTCTAATTCTCAAAGGTGTTTCATTTTTTAGTTATAGATTTAACTATGTTATATAACGTTTGTGTAGCGTGTATGATATCTATTATAGTTCAAGTTAATTCAAACTCATTTGCATATTCTTGTAGTACTATTTAATTAATGTTTGACGAAAAGGTAAACAATCATTCTACCTTCAGGTATGAGTATGACTATCTTCATCTTAATATCTTCATACTCGCTTCTAGCATGATCAGGTATCATTGTTTTCGTTGTTGTTATGTTATCTTATATAGAGTAAGATGTATGATATGAATCAAATTGGCTAATAGTCGATTAATATGAAAAAAACGAAAGTGAAAAACAAGAACAGACCTCCTGCACTTTGAGAAGCAGGTTTCTCCCTACTCTATCGACTTTAAATAACTCGATACCCTAAATTGATAATCTGCGTGAATATAAATAGAATCCTAATCCTAATCCTAATAAAACTCTAATACGTAAATAATAAATAAAAGATAACTACTGCCACTTCCAGAATTTCAAATTTACCCAAAAGACCTTCAACTTATTTCTTTTTGCGCCTCTCGAACACTTGACCCCACTTTTGACCCGTATTCATATCAATACCCCCTTCCCAAAGAAGCACCTTGTCCTCAAGGTGAAAGTCTGGGAACTGGTTCCGTATGAGTTGAATAGGTTCCCAAGTAGATTCATATCCCGGTAAATTCTTCCAGCGAATAAGAACTTCTCGATCTTCTTTGGAATTACTTTTCCCTTCTCGAAATCCAAGCACTTCTTGAAGCTGCACCATCATCTCCATATCACTTGATAACTCTTATGGAAAATCAGTTTCAACAACTTGCTTACCAACTACCTTCTTTAACTGAGACACATCAGGATGAATTGATGCTGTCTCAGGTAACTCAAGCCTATACACCACATCTCCAATCTTTTCTAATACTTCAAACGGTCCAAAATAGCATAGAGCAAGTTTCTCATTTAACCTTTTGGACACAGAACGTTGTCTATAAGGTCTGAGCTTCAAAAAAACCATATCCCCCACAAGAAATTGCACATCTCCTCGATGGCTATCCGACTGAGCTTTCATAATTTGCTGAGCTTTGAGCAGATTCCTCCTTAACTCATCCAACACATGATCACGCTCCTCCAAGTATTTATCCACTTCAAAAGTAGGAGCTGAACTAGTCTCATAAGGAATTAACTTTGGCGGATCTCTTCCATATAATATTTTAAACGGCGTTGCTTTACTAGACGTATGATATGACGTGTTGTACCAATATTCAGCCCAAGATAACCATCAAAACCATTGCTTTGGGTTTTTAGAACTAAAACATCGTAAATAAGTCTCAAGGCTTCTGTTGACTACTTCTGTCTGCCCGTCCGTTTGAGGGTGGTAGGTTGTGCTTCGCTTCAGTGTTGTTCCCTGCCACTTGAAATTTCTTTCCAGAATTTACTCATGAACACCTTGTCTCGATCAGTCACCATAGCTTTTGGTACACCATGTAATCGTATCACTTCTCGCATAAAAGAAGCAGCTACTGTTGTTCCCGTGTAAGGGTGTCTTAACGGAACAAAATGAGCATACTTGCTTAGCCGATCCACGACTACTAATATGACCGTGAAACCTTCGAAATTAGGTAACCCATCAATGAAGTCCATAGTAACCTCATCCCATACTTTCTTAGGCAATTCTAAAGGCTGAAGTAACCCACCAGGTGCTAGTGTTGAGTATTTATGACGTTGGCATACAAGACACTCTGAGACCAGCCTTAATATATCTTTTCTCATTCCCGGCTAATAGAGTTCGGAAGCCATGCGATGATAAGTTTTTATGGTGCCTTCATGCCCACCCATCGCGCTGCTATGGAACTCTAAAAAAAGTTTAGGAATCCAGCTAGACTTCCTTGGCAACACTAACCTGTTCTGGTAAAACAAGCGCCCTTCATTTAGAGTGTACCCTTCATACGACCCATCTTATATGATTTTTTTCCATAAAGTCTCAAGTTCAGGATCACTTTCCAGATCCTTTAACAATTCTTCCCATTGGCAAACACTAGGTAGTGATACAGCTTTGTATTCAACTGAATCTGCTCGTCAAGACAACGCGTCAGCAGCACTATTGTCTTTTTCCGGGACGATATTGGATCTCAAAGTCATAACCCATTAGTTTGTAGATCCACTTTTGATATTCCCCAGGTACCAACCTCTGCTCTAATAGATATTTAAGACTTCTTTGATCTATTTTTACTATAAAATGTCGACCCAACAAATATGGTCTCCATTTTTGTACAGCCAAGACAATCGCCATTAACTCTCTCTCTCTCATAGATCGATTTCAGTTTAGCTCTAGTACCTAACACTTGGCTAAAATAAGCGATGGGTTTACCCTCCTGCATCAACACTGCTCCTATCCCATGCCCAGACGCGTCTGTCTCAACAATAAATGGTTTGTTTAAGTCGGGAAGGGCAAGTACAGGAACTTGAGTCATAGCTTCCTTTAGTGTTTGGAAAGCACAAGTTGCTTCATCATTCCAGTGAAAATTATCTTTCTTAAGTTGTTCTGTTAAGGCGCAAGCTATCTTTCCGTACCCTTTGACAAACTTTCGATAATACCCTGTAAGTCCCAAAAATCCTCGAAGTTCCTTGCTATTCTTTGGTATCGGCCAATCTATCATGGCTGCAATTTTTTATGGATCAGCCATAACTCCCTCCCCAGTTACAATATGCCCCAAATACTCAATACGAGTTTGAGCGAATGAACATTTTTTCTTATTACCATACAACTCATGTTGCCTTAAAGTGGCTAAGACTATAGTCAAATGTTTCTGATGTTCTTGTTCATTCCTACTAAACACCAGTATATCATCAAAAAAAAAATAAGAACGAACTTTCGTAAGTAAGGATGGAATACCTTGTTCATGAGTGACTGGAACGTCGCTAGTGCATTTGTCAGGCCGAACGGCATAACTAAAAACTCATATTGCCCCTCGTGTGTCCGGAACGCTATTTTTGAAATATCTGATTCCTTCATGCGAATCTGATGATAACCTGATTTTAAGTCAAGTTTAGAAAATATAGTCGCCCCGTGTAATTCATCTATGACAGGAATAGGAAATTTATCGAGAACTGTGGCCTTGTTTAATGCCCTATAGTCCACACAGAATCGCCAACTACCATCTTTCTTTTTTACCAACAATACTGGACTAGAGTATGGACTTGAGCTAGGTTGGATGACACCAGCGGCTAACATCTCCTTGACTAATTTCTCGATTTCATTTTTTTGTACATGAGGGTAGCGATAAGGTCTGACACTTATGGGTGTCATACCTTCCTTAAGCACTATGGAATGCTCGTGATCATGGCAGGGCGGTAAACCTGATGGTAAATTAAAAACATCATCATAATCTGATAATAAGCCACCTATATCAAAAAATGTCTCTGTAGTCATAGCCATGGTTTTTGTCTCGTCTAATTGTTTCATCTCCACTAGAAAGCCCTTCTTTTCTTTTTGCAACGAACGCACCATGGATTTGAGTGAAACCAATGTCTGACTTAGGCCAGGATCACCCTTAATTGTAACATTCCTTCCATCTATCACAAAATTCATCCTTAGCTCCTTCCAATTCACCGTCATGTCACCTAACGTTTGTAACCATTTGATTCCCAAAATCATATATGTGCTTCCCAGTTCCAAAGGGTAAAAATCATCGATTACTTGCAAGTCGGGTAGTGCTAACACAACCTGTCTACACAAGCCATAGTTGTTTTCTATTTTTCCATTGCCCAAAATAACTCTGACAGACCCATACCCACTCACAACTAACCCTAAATCCTTCACCAGATTGTTCGACAAGAAATTATGAGTAGCTTCGCAATCAATCAACACAATGACATCTCGTTCACCTAATTTGCCCTGAATTTTCATTGTGCGAGGTGTAGTGAAACCCAACACAGAATTCTGTGAAACCTCTACCGAATCTAAGTGAACATGCTCTTAATTGGATTCATCATCCTCATCCTCATCTCCAAGTAAAAGTACCTATAATGTTTTACTCGCGCAAATGTGGCCAGGTGCAAACTTTTCATCACATCGGAAGCAAATTCCCTTCGATCGTTTCTCGGCCATCTCCGCATCCGTTAGTCTCCTAAAAGGCTTTAGGCGGCCTGTAGTTGCACTTGCTGGTTTTCTTTCTTGATTGGTTATTGGCCCGAAAGAACGTGATGAACCTGATCCACTGTCATTTCGACTTGCGTTGTAACTCCCTGCTAAAGGTTTATATGAGCTTTTTCCTACAACACCATTCAGCTTGTTTTCATCAATCATGATAGCGAGTTTCATGGCATGATGCAGGACTTCAGGTTTGCATAACTCGAATTGCTGATTGCAATTCAGGCTTTAACCCTTTTATGAAAGTTCCCTCCATGACCTGCTTAGAAATTCCAACCAGTTGTCCCGCTAACGTCTCAAACAAGCTTACATACTCGCGAGCAGAACCTTCTTGTGTTATTGCCAAGAACTGCTCATACAAATTGCCCTCTTGTAATGACTGAAACCTCTCCAACAACCGTCTCTTCAGTCCTTCCCAAGTGCGAAACGGAGATCTTGCCTCACTCCAACGAAACCAAGCTAAAGCTTGCCCCTCCATACACAGAACCGCTTCCCTAAGTTGCTCGCCCAGTTCAATGTCTTGGACTTCAAATAATGGCATCTTTAGCTTCCGTATACGATAATCTGACCCGTGAAAATTACCCCTGTTGCTATGATGTAGTGTGCCTGATTCTTCGAAACGAACATATTACTCAAAACGGTTATCACTCCTTGGACCCTTACCCCCACGATTTGATACCTCTGGTTTGTCCTTGTTTGTAGTAAAAGGAAAACCAAGGTCATCAAATTTAGTAGAGGAATGCTTGAGACCCTCGTTCACCGGTATGTAATCCCCATTTAAACCCATCTTTGGAGAACTTTGTTCATTGGATAGCTTGATGGCTGATAACATCTTCATCACCTCTACAAATTGCTGCTCCATCGCTGTACTTAATTCTGATTTCACAGCTCCTAATTCTTTTGAAAAGTTATTATGCATAGCAGTGATTCGCTCGTTGACCTCTGCTCGGTGTTGGCTGTATTCTTGTTGGAATTGAGTAAATTCATTATCAAGATCAGAAACCTTCTTGTTTGTCATGATGGTAATTTGCTGTAGTATTTATTTCAAATAACTGGTATCCAGGAACGACTTGCTCAGATACCAATTTGATATGAATCAAATTGGCTAATATTCGATTAATATGAAAAGAACGAAAGTGAAAAACAAGAACAGGCCTCCTGCACTTTGAGAAGCAGGTTTCTTCCTAGTCTATCGACTTCAAATAACTCAATACCCTAAATTGATAATCTGCGTGAATATAAATAGAATCCTAATCCTAATTGTGGAAAACTAGAAGGGGGGTTGAATAGTTTACCGTTTAAAAACTTTTTAACTTGTTTAATTAGCTTTGAAACTTTCCGTTTGATCAAAGATATATACATAAACACAATATATAACATGCAAGTAAATGAAAGAAACTATCAAACCACAACACGAGTATTCATCGTGGTTCGGCTACAAGGACTCTTTTTCCTTGCCCTACGTCCACGCCCCGAGTATCCAACTCGAGAGTTTCTTTCACTAGTCAACAAGCTCCTTTCACCGGCAGAGAAAACCTTACACGTCGCTTATACACGTTTACCGACACTAAGCTAGATGTCGAGTTCTTTTACAAGGGTACAACCACTCCCGTTAGTTCTTTTACAAGGGTACAACAACTCCCGTCACACTTTGTATTTTGAGGACTAAAATACTAACCGATCACTACTGAAAATACACAATCAAATGAAGTGTAAACTACAGAAGTCTACACAATGCTAAGCTAACAAGTCTTGCAATGTTGTGTTGAATACTTATAACTTTTTATGAATTCGTGAATCTCTTTGCTACAAAAAGAAACTTCACATATGAAATGTTAAAGGGTTAGATGAAAGAATGAATGAATGTGTGAAAATATAATGTAGAGTGATAAGCCAAAAATCAAACTTGTGGCTTAGTATTTATAGCAAAACCTTCTGCAGGCCTGGCGGATACGGCAGAACCCTCAGATGGGTTCCGCCCGTGTACCCCCAGGGTTCCGCCGGGCTTGCAGTTGGTTTTGCAATAAATCTTGCAAACCAAACAATGTCACATCTCATTATACCTAGTCAAACACAAAACTTGCAAGCAAACATATGGTTAGTCAAACACACTTTCTTTCCATAAATGTACATTGACAAAACTTGCCATAAATTTGATGTGACATTTCTATTTTAAGAAATAAAAAGTGTTGTGTTTTATGAAATGTAAAATGTAGCAAATGTCTAGTTTATGCAAGTCTTTAAAACTAAGATTATGTTTTACTTAGAAACTAAAGTTTACATTTTGTCGTTAACAAAACTTAGTAAAGATCATAAAATATAAATAACATTTTTAGGCGATATTTGTATTAACACTAATCCTAATAAAACTCTAATACGTAAATAATAAATAAAAGATAACTACTGCCACTTCCAGAATTTCAAATTTAATCAAAAGACCTTCAACTTATTTCTTTTTGCGCCTCTGGAACACTTGACCCCACTTTTGACCCGTATTCATATTAATGTAATAAGTTAAGTTTCAGATGTATTGTTTAAATTAAAAAAAAGAAAAAAAAAAGAAAAAAAAAAGAAAAAAAAACACTTAAATTTTTATTGAATTGAGATTATCACAATGTTAACCAATAAAATGTCTTTTATTTTGAAAACTTTTTAATAAGTTCAAATTTGGTAGTAGGCAAATCAAAATCGAAGGATTAATATGTAGTCTATTTAAGAAAGTATAGGTAAGGTCATAAAAGAAAATTGTTTTGATAGACTCTATAAACCTTTCACATTTAATACAAGCATGTTCGAACGTTGAGTGAATTGGAAAAGGTATTATGTTGCAATATTTTATAATGGAACAAAACATTTTGTTGTTAATTTCTCTAGCTACAATATATTCAGCACAGTTAAATAAAGACATATGCGGTAAAAACATTTTCTTATTAATAATTGAAACATACAGTTATTAAAAGTTGCATGATATAAATTTTTTTGAACAAACAATAGAAGTAAAGTAAATATGTACTCGTATCTCATAGTTTGACAACAAACAGTTTTTATGCATTCCTTTTACTGACATAATTATTTAAAATGCCAAACCTCACCAAATAACATCATTACCATTTACCACTATTGCTTACTCATGCTCCTACGCTTATACGATCACGCCACCAACAACTCCATTATTTCTAATCCCATGTTATTTGGGTAAAAATAAACTCTATTTTTTTCTAAAGATCTTTAATATATCCATTACATTATCAGAGGTGTTTTATTTTGGACTTAAAATCTCATACATACCGAAGGACGATTCACGACCATTGGATCAAAAAGACAAGATTTAAGAATAAAAAACACGGAGGGACCACTTCTGCCAATTCACTAAACTTACCTCAACAACCCTACCCCTACACCTCTCACTTTCAACAAAATCAGTATACAAAAATCTCACTCTCTCTCTAACAACCATTAAAAAACTGCAACAAAAACTCAAAATCAACTGATTTTAACCATTCAAAGCATCAATAAAACACAAAAATGGAAGAATCATCAAGTGCAAAATGAACCTACTGAATTTCGAGATGAAGGTACGATGCTTCTGACTAATTATTTAGTTGATTTTATTGGTTGTGCTTTTTAGTGTTTACATTTGGTTGAGTTTCTGAGTAAAAAGCTTTGTATACATGGATGCACACCAAGTGTTTGCTGAAATGTGTGAATGAAAAGTATCATACGTGTGTATCACCAGTGATATTTGAAGTTGAACTGTATATGTGTATTATCACTAGTGATATTTGTATTTGACTTAACCGTGCAAATCACATAAAACACACAGAAAATGAAACAATTGACATATAAAACAATGAATACTTTAGTTTTTACTGTTATAGAATCATTATTAGTGTATTTTACTAGTTAATTTTTGATAATTTGTGATGTTGTGATGATTTATGTGATAAGATGAGAGATTAAAAGTTAGGTTTAACAGAACAAAAGATATGTTGTGATGCTTCTGTTTGATTTGTGGTGGATTTGTATGTTTAATGGATAGATTGTGCATGTTTCAAAAGGTTTTACCGCGGTATTTGAAAACAATATTGACTGATAGTGTATCACCTGTGATATAACAGTTAAATTATCGTTGATTGGTAGTATATCTATTGTGATAACAAATAGTTATTTGTTTGACATATGATATTGAAAACAAATGAACTATTCGTACACTAACAAAAATTATGAAAATATTTTGATGCAGACTTGAATGAGACTTGTGCAAAAAACAACATCATCAAACATAAGAATCAACAACAAGTGCAATTGTCGTTGAAGAAAGCACAACAAATCCACAAACAAATTGAAGAAGCTCAAACACCTGTCATATCACAAGTTCCTCAATCACCACAATTGATTCAACAAATAGAAGAAAGCTGACACACATGTGATATCACCTGTGATATCACATGTGGTATCACCTGTGATATCACATGTGATATGTGATCACATGTGATATCAAAGGTTCCTCCGAAAGCATCTGGGAATAAAATGAAGGTGCTGGTTGTAACACCCCCAATTTTGTGATAGGCAGCGGAATTCAAACTGAGTGTTACTCGACGGCACAACAGTTATAACAATAGAAAACGAACTCTAATTGAGTCGTTTTAAAATACTTATCATTCGAATTATATAAATATCAGAGATTACAAAATGAGGTCCCAAATGGTTCCATGTTTACAAATTACATTAAATGAGTTATCGAATGATTATAAAATTTATAGCCCTCTTGTATATCCGTGCTCCTCCGTGTCTGCCTCTAATATCATGGACCTGAAATACATGCTTAAAACTGTCAACACAAAGGTTGAGTGAAATTCACAGAGTTTATTAAATGGATGAACACAATATGTTTGTAGTGTGAGTTAATTAGACTTACACTAATGGTTGGAAAACAAAACAGTTATTATTATTCACTAAGCTCATACAACCAATACGTTAACGGGTACCAATATCAATCGGTGGATTTGTTGCCCCGGTAGGTACTTTGCCGTCACACCTAAGTTTCAAATATAGTGCATTTGTTTGAACGCATTTGGTCAATACAAATGGGATTCGTCAATCCCAATAGGCCTATTCACAATACTCGCGCTTACTATTACTAGTGATTAAATGGTTCATGATATGTGGCCTAGGATTGGCAAGGATGGTACTTAGTAATAATAAAACAATCAGATAGCATACAATTTCAAAGAATTGTGTTCGGTTTAAAATAGCATGTATTCCCCCCAAGGGTTTGTAAAACAATTAAGTAATGGAAAGTGGGGCTATGAACTCACAGTAATATGTAAAAGTTTAGAGTACTTGAGAAAGTAAATGAAAATATTTGAGCATGTATCTCCCCCAAAAGTAATTCAAAACGTATAAAAGTAGGGGCTATGAAACTCACCGTGAGTTGGATGATGTTTAAGGATATAATGAAATCGCTGGATAAGAAGGGAAAACCTCTACGTACAACCTAGAATAGAATGTTGCGACTTAGGTTGGAACAATGTCTAAGAATACAAAAACGTGCCTATATATGTCTTGCATATTGTTCATGACGTAGTACTTAGTATGTTGTGTAGGTTGTTGTATAAAGATGGCTTATGAAAACACGTTTAGTCTGTATATCTCGCACTACCGTTCGGGCCATCATGATTCAGAGGTCATGTAGCAAACGTTCGAGGAGCTAGGACACTTTAATTTGTAAATCCAGCAACTCGTCGATCCGTTTACCCAAATGAAACCCCTCACATGAAGTTCCCTAGTGTTGTAGTATTCGATATAAAATATATGTTTTTGATCTTTAAAAGTTACATGTCCGAATAGTTGAATAAACTTAGGGAAGTTTATTTTGAATGACTATTGTTATCTTTAATGAGTTTACTAAGTCTAGTATGGATGGGATATTACTTGCAAAATCTCATGGTCATTGGATGGAGTAGATCCAAATTGGTTGATTATGTTACGACTGACACTTTAGTTCATGTTTTCGACTTAGAAAGCCATAAGGTCTTAGCCGTGGCCTTGTCGTAGCTTTGGTCATGGCTACCATGGTCTTGAGACTCATCCTTGGCCTTAGCCATGGCTGTGGTCTCGGCTTTAAGGTCATTAGACCTCTTGGTTTTACTTAGCCATAACCAATACATGGTCATTTGGGTATTAAAAAGGGGCTGTTAAGAATTTGAAGAAAAATATCACTCGTTATGCGTTTTCAGGGTTCAAGCTTCTTTACTCTTGAACGAAAACGTCGTTCCGGAAAACTTTCGAGTTTTAACTTTTTGATGAAACGGAACAGAGGTGCCTCGTTTAATTAGGTCAGATCGCTTAACAGTAGCGTATCGGCAGTTTTGGTCTTTCCGTTTTAATAACTTCATTTTGCCATATCTTTTGACTCATGTACTTGTTTTAGGTGATTCCAGTTGCTATGTTTTCCTTTCTAAGTCCTCTACCAAAGTATGTAATTGTCCAATATTATGTTTATACCATTTTGGTCGTATTTCTCAATATAAGTCACTAGTTTTCTTATTTAATTAACATAGGTTAACATATAGTTTCCATAACTTTTTTTAAGAGTTTTTATACATCATGAACATAACACAAAGACCATATATAGAATGATTGAAACATAATAAGCATGAAAATGATATTGAGCAAGAAAGTGTATTTTGGTTTCTTACAACTTTTGGCTTTCTAATGAAAGGAATTTAAGAACAAGGATTAGGACTTTGATTGAGCAAGCTTTTCACACTTTAGCAACCCTTCTACACTCTTGTATTCTTGAAGGATTGGTGATGAGGTTTTAGGTGACTTGAGTGGATTTAAACTCAAGATAAACACCTAAACTTGCTAAGGATTTGATGTAGTTACTTGTAGCTTGAATTCTTGTGTGAAACTTGAAGTAGAGAGAAAATTAGGAGTGTGTTTGTGTATGTGAGGTTATGAACGACCAAGAGAGGGTGAGGAGGGTTATATAGGGCATTGAGGAGGTGCTAGGAAGGTGTTAGGAAGATGCAATGAGGAGGTGCAAGTATTAGGATATTTAGGAAGCTTACTTAGGAAGTTTGGACACATACATGTATTCCAAAAGTTCAAGACTTATCTCAAGCCACCAAGGCATGGTGAATCACCCCTTAGGTCGGCCATAATGATGGGGGAGTGACTAGATACATAAACTTGGTATTATCTAAGTTACGAAGTGAGTTTTGGTTCCGTTGATCACTAACTGTAAGCTGTTAAGTCACAAAATGTAAAACCGGGTACGTAAATATACGAAAATTGAAAGAATGATTAAAATTATCAATATACTCATTATTATCTTATTAAAATGAGTGATAAGTTTAATGGGTTGCGAAAACGCTGTTAACGCTGGAAATCGTAAGCTAAAAACGCGTAATTCGCGTAAAACGCTGAACTGAAAAACGTAAAATTCCAAAATTCCTGAGAATGTTATGGAAGGTGAAAAACTTACATTTCTCTTGTTTGTGATTTTTTGGGGAGATATCGGGATGCCTAAATGACGTTTAAACCTTAAAGAAAATTTCGGACACGGTTTCGTGATTTTTGCAGAAATGATCCGACGAGTGTCAAACTCTCGGATTATCATTAAAATAAATTAACTTACGAGCATATGAAATAAAAATTTTGGGGATGAATAGTGATGATGAATAGTAAAGTGAATAGTAAATATGAATAGTAAATTTTTTGGGAATAGAAATTAACCTGAAAATGCGAATTGTTACACTGGTTGATGAACCAATGGAGAGGACGGATTTTGAAGAACAAAAGTAAATAGAACAAGTTGATGAAAACAGTTGCGTTGTTATGTTTTAATCTATACGGTTATAAATAAATATGTATAGTTGACAAGTTGGAAGTCAATAGTAGGTATTTAGTTTGACTGAATCATGGTATTTGTCACAATAGATTCAAACTCATAGAAATGGGCCATAGCGAGTAATTGTTTAATCCATCTTGATTTCTGAATATTTGTTTGATAAAGTTTTGAGTGGTATTTAGTTTAATATGGTAATGTGAAAAGTGAAAAGTGAAAAGTGTCATACCTGTAGTATCACCAGTGATATTTGAAGTTGAACTAAATATGTGTATTATCACTAGTGATATTTGTATTATCACTTGTGAAATTTTGTATATTTTATAGGTTTTTTTGTTTACTTGTTAAGTTTTATTTTACTAGTGCTATCGAGTAAACCTAACAATTCAGAAGGAAAAAAAACATAATAGTATTACAAATGATATACAAGTCCAGGATAAAATTAGCAATGCTATTAAATAAACCTAACAATTCAGTAAAAAAATCAATCAATCAACAAACTAATACTTCAATTGCAGCGACTGAGAAGCCGCCTCCACTTTCAACTACGCCGCCGCCCCTTTGACATTTGAAACTTTTCCCTTGTTTGGACAAGTATGTCTATTATGATCAAGTAAACTACAAATATTACAACCCTTCTTTTGGTTCTTAGTTTTCTTAATAGCTTTTTCAGGTCCACCCTTAATACGGTCATTCTTATGTCTTTTAGGAGGATTATTTATACCCATAAAATCTTGAACAATATCACAAACTTTTCGGGGTGGAAGATTTGGCAAATCAGTCTCAACTTTTGACTTTAGCTCTCTCAGGTTGTCTACAAAAGAAGTCCAGTTTCGTAGACAGCTTATCAGTAATTACAACAATAAGAAACATTGATTGATGCTAAACCACCTAACTTATATTGACCAAGGAATGGTCAACAAAGTCAAACAGCCTAGAGTCAATGCTCCGCGGAATATAGGGTTTCCCCGGGTCGTTATGTCCCGACGAGGTGTGAATTGTTAACAAACGGTTATTTGATCGGGTGAAATTGGACAGGAAAAGGTTTTGAGTGATTAGAACTAAGGAATATACTAGAAAATAGCTTAAACAAGCTATTTGAATAAGACAAGAAAGTGAGAAAGACCAGAAACGTTTAAAACCTAAAAACGCGTACGTTACGTTTAAATAAAACGTAAACGTGCAAAATAAAACGCGAGTTTTGGTAAAATAAAATACTTACAAAAGTGAAAATCACATTTTTACAATCCTAATAATAAAAGAAACTTTTAAGAAAATTAAAATTACTTTTTACACTATTTAATTATTTAATATTAATTAAAAACTATTTAATATTTATTATTAATACTTAAATAACTAAAATACAATACAATATTATTTAAATACTAAAAAGGTGAAAATAAAATTTCTAAAATTATAAAATAACTAAAAATAATTTTTAAAAATAAAAATAAGTATTTTTGTCTTTTTGTGATTTTTCTATTAATTAATTACTAATTAATTACTAATTATCTAATTAAACTATTTTAAATTAAGAAAATTACTAAATGAACAGTAAAAATTCTAATAAAATTTCTAAAATTATTTTATAACATATAAAAGCTATAAAAAAATATAAAAACTAGGTTTTACTTAATAAAAACTAAATATGCTATTTAATACTAATTATTAATTAATAATTAATAAAACTAAAATTAATTCTAATAAATACTAAAGGACAAAATAAAAAATCTGAAAAAATTATTATAAATACTTTAATATATGAGGAATTTAATAAAAATATAAAATAGCTAAGTACTTAAAAAAAATTTAAAAATGAAAATTAAAATTAAATTACATTAAGTAGAAACTATCACTTAAATTAAAATTGTTTTTTTCTTGATTTTTCTTTTACCAAACTATTTAATACTTAAAAACAAACACTTTTTGTAAAAACAACTTTTTTTATAATCTTAAAATACGCTGTATGGACAGAAATAAGCCAACCAGTTGACTTTGTTTGACCAGGTGGGAAAATAAGCTAAAATGGCCTCAAGTGGGACCCACAATGGTTAAGCCTGGTCCAACTAAGTTAATGAAACATTAATAAGCTGGAAAAAGAACAACTTGACCTCAGAATAAGCAATAAGCTACAAAATAAGCTCTTGGAACTTGTTAGGAAACTGAAAAGTGGGACAAAGTTTGGGGGTAATTCCAGGTGGGTCCAAGGGGTTTTCAGGTCAACCCAAGGGTCAAAACCCAAAGTATGGTAGGATGGGGGTTGGAAGAAACCAAGGTTGGGCACTGGGACCCACTGAGGTGGCTGGAAACCACCACCAAAGGGTGGTGTTTGGGAGCAGACCTGCTGGTGCAGGGGAGGGCTTTGCCCTGCATCCCTCTTTGGAGGGATGTGGGGCCAAGGAAAAAAATCACAAAAATTAAAGGGTGATGGGAAAATGGATTTGAGGTGGTAGACAACAAGACCTGAAAATTTTAAGTCCTAGATCTAAGTAGAAAAATCACAAAAATTCTTGGAATTTTTGGTTTTCTGCACACAAGAACAATTTTGACTTTTCACCAAAACTTGGAATTTGACTTTGTGGAACTTTGATCCTATTGTAATGATTGAAATTGATGATGTAAGATGTATTAAGACTAAATTAAGTACTAATAACAAGATGTAAAGCTTAATTGATGATTTGGGCTCCTTAACTTTAAACAGTGAACTGCTAATGGGATTCAAAGGAATTTTTGACTTTGTATTAAGTGACCACAAGGTTATATGACTAATATCACCTAAGTTAACCTAATAGAGACTGTGTGCACTAAATTTACCACCCACAACAATCTGAAAACAGATTGCGGGCTTAAACCAAACACCCCTTATACTGGTAGCTTACACTATGTTTTCAGTATTCAAGCTTAGATCACCCAATCTATTGTCACCCTAAGTTCCTTATCTCTAATTAAAGCTGTGATAACAATAAAATGCAGCAACAAACCTCAAGAACACAATGATGAATATTTGGTTCTACAAAGGGCAGAAGGCACACAAATGGTAACTAGAACATGCAAGATCCAATACAAAGGCACATAAGTATCAATACTGAGCTATACTAAATGAGAATAAGCCACAAATACAGGGTTACACTACTTGTTACAGAAACTAAATGCTATACTGAGTGCAGAAAACTTACTTGAAGGCAGAATCAAATGGAAAAGAGACAAGGTAAAGGGATGAGCTCAGGAAAGTTATAGAGGACTTGCTGAACTTATCAAGAGGTGATTTGAGCTTTTATAAGCTCATCACCACAGCTTATTACTAATTTTTCTTTTTTATTTATTTATTTTTTTTGAAATGTTTTTCTATATTTTTATGATTTTTGAGATTTCCTAACTAAAGCATGTTCAAAACCTTCCTGAGCACATAAAAGCTTATGAATGACTATAATTGAGTTTATGAAACAGTGAGATACAACTTAGAACAAGATTTAAAGTAACATGGGTTTTCAATGTAAATTTGCACAAAAGAAACTGAATTGGAACTTGACAGCTTAAAATTAAGATTACATAAAGTTTTTATGTCAATACTAGCACTGAGTACAAATGATTCAAACTAAAAAGCTTAACTAAAACTGAGATTAAACTAATTTCGACATTAAAACTACATTAAAAACTACTACTAACTAACTACCACTCTTTCTTCCAATTTTCTTGATATAAATAGGTCCTGGCAGTATTCCTTGACTTTCCCACTTCACTCTTGGTCGTTGGATGGCTTAAATCATTCCCAGCCATTTGATTTTATTTTTGGCGGGAAAGGATCATTTGGCAGGTTGTGGTTACTTGAAGCAATTCATGGATAATAACTGTGATTTGGAGGGTTGTGGAGGCTAGGGGGAACAAAGAATGGGAGTGGTGAGCTGGAGGAGGGGGGTTGGAGTGTTGGGTGAGTTACCAGGTCCAAGTGGGAAGAAGATGGGAGGGTCAACGAAGGGTGTTGACCGGGTTTGATTTATTAAAACGGTTTGGTTGTTTTTATATTTAATTGGGGAGTGGGCTGAAAATGTGTAGTGGGCTGGGATGTTTTGGTGTGGGCTGGGAAAGGTTATAAGGTCAGGGGTGGGTAGTGGATTAGGTTAGATTGGGTTTTATTTGGGTTTGTTTGGTTTGTTTGTTTAGTTTAGTACTTAAGAAACCACAAGGACCACTTTTGTAATTTATGAAACTTGGGGGCTGAAATGTCACTTATACAAAAGTACTCATAAGGTCCAACATTTCCAATCTTCAATAATACAAGGACCATAAAAGTTAATATTTCCATAATTTACATCCCGGGGACCAAAAATGTAAAATGTGAAAGTAGAGGGACCAAAAATGTAAATTTCCCAAACTTTCATCCCAAGGACTAAAATTGACTTTTGTGACTTCCCCAAGGACCAAAAGTGATTTTTCTTTCAAAATTATCCCACCAGGGACCAAATCTGCCAAAATCTGAAACTCCAAGGACCAAACTGTAAATTTCCAAAACTTTTCCAATTTTTCACCAAAGGACTAAATATGACAACTTATGATTTCAAAAGGACCTTTGGTGATAATTTTCTATATTTTGAATATCCAGGGACTAGTTTTGTCATTTTATGAAAGTTGGGGGACTGAAACTGCCAATTTTGCAAACTTTGTACGTTTTTCATTTGTTTTTGCTCATTTTGCATCTAAAACATATAAAACACAATTTTGAAATATTTTTGGTATTTTGATGCATTTCTGAGTGTTTTTGTATGTTTTGCAGTTCATATTAGACCAAAAATGATGAGTGTTTGAGCACTCATCAATCCCCCACACTAAACTATTGCTAGTCCCTAGCAATACTGTTTTGAAAACTTGATGGATTTTAAACTCTTTACCAAAAGCCATCACTTCTGGAGTAGCCAGGTGTAAGAACTGTGGCACACCTGATAACCGTGTGATTTTGAGCAAACCACCAGCTGTCAACTGATTTGAGTAGTCTTTACCAGAAGCCGTTTGCTTTTGGACTAGCCAGCTCTTGATGGAATAGTCAACATCTTGGTGAGCTGATTACCAATTATGGATTTTCCACGGCCTTTACCACAAGCCATAATCTTGTGGGCTAGCCAACTCATTTGTTTTTGGGGAGTTGAGGAACCATACAATTTTTGGCAAATTGCAAGCTATAAACGGATTTGAGATGTCTTTACCAAGAGCCGTTTGCTCCTGGACTAGCCAATCCCTTTTGTCGGTTAGACAAGGCGGACTGATTACCACAAAAATTTTGAAGCACCAGTGAAAAATTTTTAAATTTTTTGAAATTTTGGCTAAAACGTGGGTATTATATAGTAAAATGTGATAAAATTCCCTAGAATAGCGAATACCCCCCACACTTAGCATGAATATTGTCCTCAATATTCAAAATCCCGGCTATTATGCCGAAATTTTGAACGTAAAAGGGCAACATTACAAGCCAAGCGTGGAAAACACCATTTTGTATTTTCACTTATTTGTAACCATAGCATGGGGGACTCCCCCACACTTAGGGTAAAAACCCTATATGAATGCTACTGTTTTTGTTTACTGAGTCGCTAGCTTGACTCGACCCCTAATTCATTTGTCATTGGGGAAGCATGATGTGGAAGAAACAATCTCAATCGGACTTTCATTCAAGATGTTTGGATAAACATTTGAAGCACATGAAAGTTCCACACCGATGAGATAAGTACCCGGCTCAAGATAATGGTATATGAAAATGCCGGGATCAAAGATAGTGTCCTCACTCCCGAAGGAGTGAAGAAGAGAAGAAGTCACCTTATAGGTGAAGAAAAGGAAGTAAATCATGATAAAAAAGCATGATTTGATCTTCTTCCTCGAGAGCAGGCTCCGTAGCCTGAGTTTGGATTTCAAAGGGTAAGCTCGTAAACAACTCGGGAGGGTAGGTGGGAATTTGTAAATTCTCATAATTGAGAGCATCTCCCCCCGGGCTATCAAACTCCGGAGGAGTCATGATATGATGAGTGAGTTCACCGGAGAACTCCTCATGAAGAGAATTATTCACAAGATGTGAATTTGTGAACTCATGTTCCATTGTGGACTTATCACAATCCTCGTCAAAGATTGGATTGTTAGAAATCATAGTGAATTCAGATTCGAGTTCAAATAGAGGATTGGTGAGAGTCGTATTGAATGTTTCGGGAACAAAGAGATTAACATTCTCTATTGGACTGCTGGGATCAGAAGTGAGTGACGGATCATGATATAGGAGACTTTCAATTTCTCCCAGATCGGCTTCGAAATCAAGGAGACCATCATCACCTTCCAATGAAAGTGGATTGATGTGAGTAAGTTCATCGGCGAACTCCTGAAGAAGAGGATCAACATCAAACTGTGGGAGTGATGCCTCAATATACTCAATGTCTCCATGAGATGTACAATCATTATTAAAATCTGAGAAAGTCTCAAAATGATCGTTTGAACACTCAAGAGGGGAATGAATATCACACATGTGCTCAAGAGTTCCCTGTGACTCTCTTAGGATTGGAACAAGGTTCTCAACACTAGACTTTATGAATTCGTCCGATTCCCTTTCAGGAACAGTGTCAAGATGCTCGTCCCCCATGATCAAAGAGTGAGTGGGAACCTCGGGTGTGATAGCAGTTGTTTGAGATGGAATCTCAACTGCTGGGGTATCAACTGATGAACTTGAAGTTTTATAAAATTGAAGGATATCAAGTGTATCCTCATCATCACTGTCATCAGGAATAAAACGGGACAAAGAGCTAGATTTGGTTGCTTTTTCTTTTGCAATGGATTCCCTCACGGATTTTTCATAGGCATCTTGGGAATTTATTCTAGCAGCCTGCTCTTCCGCTAGCAATTCTTCCATGGATTTTTTATGAGTATGTCTTTGGGCAAAGTCTTTAACTAAACCCTTAAGCATATCAACGATTTTCATCATATTTTGCATTTCTGGAAGAAGTGCTTGAGTCATATCGTACTGTGGAGGTTGGTCATAATAAGGTGTGTCAAAATTGTCACAAGGATATGGATTCCCCGTTTGACAATCTGAGTTGAAGTGTGAACCTCCACAGTAATCACAACAGTAAAACTGTTGAGGCTGTGTGTCGTATGTGCTAGAGTCATAATTGTTATCGGGAAACTGCTCATAGACAAGCGTGTTTCCCGATTGACAATCAGAACTGTAGTGTGAACCACCACAGTACTCACAACAGTAAAACTGCTGAGTATCCTGGTGTGGTAGCTGGTGGAATAAATCAGTCGTGTCATGGTAGGAATAGGGATCTTGGTTATAGACATACCCGTTTCCTGACTCTACCATGCCACAACCGGGGCAATTACCACCATTATAAGAACTACCACACCACTGGCAAACCAGAAAGTGTGGATGAGACATAGAAAGAATCAAAAGGTTTGGGAGGGTAAGAAATGAAGAATCAAAGATGTGAGAGGGTAAAGGTGAATATTTTTGGGTTTTGGATAGACATTTTGTACAAATAGGAAAGAAAATGTTTTTGTGTTTTGGTGTTCGTTGAAAACTGAATTTAAAAATTTTTCGGGAACCTTTTTGTTTTGATAATAAAAATATGAACAAAGGATGGATAAATGTACAATGAAACGAATTCCAAAATCACTAATCAGAAAAACCGTTTAGAATAGCGCGCACACCTCCCCGGCAGCGGCGCCAAATTTTGATTGACGCTAAACCACCTAACTTATATTGACCAAGGAATGGTCAACAAAGTCAAACAGCCTAGAGTCAATGCTCCGCGGAATATAGGGTTTTCCCGGGTCGTTATGTCCCGACGAGGTGTGAATTGTTAACAAACGGTTATTTGATCGGGTGAAATTGGACAGGAAAAGGTTTTGAGTGATTAGAACTAAGGAATATACTAGAAAATAGCTTAAACAAGCTATTTGAATAAGACAAGAAAGTGAGAAAGACCAGAAACGTTTAAAACCTAAAAACACGTACGTTACGTTTAAATAAAACGTAAACGTGCAAAATAAAACGCGAGTTTTGATAAAATAAAATACTTACAAAAGTGAAAATCACATTTTTACAATCCTAATAATAAAAGAAACTTTTTAGAAAATTAAAATTTCTTTTTACACTATTTAATTATTTAATATCAATTAAAAACTATTTAATACTTATTATTAATACTTAAATAACTAAAATACAATACAATATTATTTAAATACTAAAAAGGTGAAAATAAAATTTCTAAAATTATAAAATAACTAAAAATAAGTTTTAAAAATAAGAATAAGTATTTTTGTCTTTTTGTGATTTTTCTATTAATTAATTACTAATTAATTACTAATTATATAATTAAACTATTTTAAATTAAAAAAATTACTAAATGAACAGTAAAAATTATAATAAAATTTCTAAAATTATTTTATAACATATAAAAGCTATAAAAAATATAAAAACTAGGTTTTACTTAATAAAAACTAAATATGCTATTTAATACTAATTATTAATTAATAATTAATAAAACTAAAATTAATTCTAATAAATACTAAAGGACAAAATAAAAAATCTGAAAAAATTATTATAAATACTTTAATATATGAGGAATTTAATAAAAATATAAAATAGCTAAGTACTTAACAAAAATTTAAAAATGAAAATTAAAATTAAATTACATTAAATAGAAACTATCACTTAAATTTAAATTGTTTTTTTCTTGATTTTTCTTTTACCAAACTATTTAATACTTAAAAACAAACACTTTTTGTAAAAACAACTTTTTTTTATAATCTTAAAATAAGCTGTATGGACAGAAATAAGCCAACCAGTTGACTTTGTTTGACCAGGTGAGAAAATAAGCTAAAATGGCCTCAAGTGGGACCCACAATGGTTAAGTCTGGTCCAACTAAGTTAATGAAACATTAATAAGCTGGAAAAAGCACAACTTGACCTCAGAATAAGCAATAAGCTACAAAATAAGCTCTTGGAACTTGTTAGGAAACTGAAAAGTGGGACAAAGTTTGGGGGTAATTCCAGGTGGGTCCAAGGGGTTTTCAG
The DNA here is from genome assembly GCA_030686995.1 of Artemisia argyi. Classification (NCBI taxonomy): domain Eukaryota; kingdom Viridiplantae; phylum Streptophyta; class Magnoliopsida; order Asterales; family Asteraceae; genus Artemisia; species Artemisia argyi. The sequence goes on from CM060699.1 coordinate 105,226,266, forward strand.
GTCAACCCAAGGGTCAAAACCCAAAGTATGGTAGGAGGGGGGTTGGAAGAAACCAAGGTTGGGCACTGGGACCCACTGAGGTGGCTGGAAACCACCACCAAAGGGTGGTGTTTGGGAGCAGACCTGCTGGTGCAGGGGAGGGCTTTGCCCTGCAGCCCTTTTTGGAGGGATGTGGGGCCAAGGAAAAAAATCAAAAAAATTAAAGGGTGATGGGAAAATAGAGTTGAGGTGGTAGACAACAAGACCTGAAAATTTTAAGTCCTAGATCTAAGTAGAAAAATCACAAAAATTCTTGGAATTTTTGGTTTTCTGCACACAAGAACAATTTTGACTTTTCACCAAAACTTGGAATTTGACTTTGTGGAACTTTGATCCTATTGTAATGACTGAAATTGATGATGTAAGATGTATTAAGACTAAATTAAGTACTAATAACAAGATGTAAAGCTAAATTGATGATTTGGGCTCCTTAACTTTAAACAGTGAACTGCTAATGGGATTCAAAGGAATTTTTGACTTTGTATTAAGTGACCACAAGGTTATATGACTAATATCACCTAAGTTAACCTAATAGAGACTGTGTGCACTAAATTTACCACCCACAACAATCTGAAAACAGATTGCGGGCTTAAACCAAACACCCCTTATACTGGTAGCTTACACTGTGTTTTCAGTATTCAAGCTTAGATCACCCAATCTATTGTCACCCTAAGTTCCTTATCTCTAATTAAAGCTGTGATAACAATAAAATGCAGCAACAAACCTCAAGAACACAATGATGAATATTTGGTTCTACAAAGGGCAGAAGGCACACAAATGGTAACTAGAACATGCAAGATCCAATACAAAGGCACATAAGTATCAATACTGAGCTATACTAAATGAGAATAAGCCACAAATACAGGGTTACACTACTTGTTACAGGAACTAAATGCTATACTGAGTGCAGAAAACTTACTTGAAGGCAGAATCAAATGGAAAAGAGACAAGGTAAAGGGATGAGCTCAAGGAAGTTATAGAGGACTTGCTGAACTTATCAAGAGGTGATTTGAGCTTTTATAAGCTCATCACCACAGCTTATTACTAATTTTTCTTTTTTATTTATTTATTTTTTTTTTGAAATGTTTTTCTATATTTTTATGATTTTTGAGATTTCCTAACTAAAGCATGTTCAAAACCTTCCTGAGCACATAAAAGCTTATGAATGACTATAATTGAGTTTATGAAACAGTGAGATACAACTTAGAACAAGATTTAAAGTAACATGGGTTTTCAATGTAAATTTGCACAAAAGAGACTGAATTGGAACTTGACAGCTTAAAATTAAGATTACATAAAGTTTTTATGTCAATACTAGCACTGAGTACAAATGATTCAAACTAAAAAGCTTAACTAAAACTGAGATTAAACTAATTTCGACATTAAAACTACATTAAAAACTACTACTAACTAACTACCACTCTTTCTTCCAATTTTCTTGATATAAATAGGTCCTGGCAGTATTCCTTGACTTTCCCACTTCACTCTTGGTCGTTGGATGGCTTAAATCATTCCCAGCCGTTTGATTTTATTTTTGGCGGGAAAGGATCATTTGGCAGGTTGTCGTTACTTGAAGCAATTCATGGATAATAAATGTGATTTGGAGGGTTGTGGAGGCTAGGGGGAACAAAGAATGGGAGTGGTGAGCTGGAGGAGGGGGGTTGAAGTGTTGGGTGAGTTACCAGGTCCAAGTGGGAAGAAGATGGGAGGGTCAACGAAGGGTGTTGACCGGGTTTGATTTATTAAAACGGTTTGGTTGTTTTTATATTTAATTGGGGAGTGGGCTGAAAATGTGTAGTGGGCTGGGATGTTTTGGTGTGGGCTGGGAAAGGTTATAAGGTCAGGGGTGGGTAGTGGATTAGGTTAGATTGGGTTTTATTTGGGTTGGTTTGTTTGGTTTGTTTGTTTAGTTTAGTACTTAAGAAACCACAAGGACCACTTTTGTAATTTATGAAACTTGGGGGCTGAAATTTCACTTATACAAAAGTACTCATAAGGTCCAACATTTCCAATCTTCAATAATACAAGGACCATAAAAGTTAATATTTCCATAATTTACATCCCGGGGACCAAAAATGTAAAATGTGAAAGTAGAGGGACCAAAAATGTAAATTTCCCAAACTTTCATCCCAAGGACGAAAATTGACTTTTGTGACTTCCCCAAGGACCAAAAGTGATTTTTCTTTCAAAATTATCCCACCAGGGACCAAATCTGCCAAAATCTGAAACTCCAAGGACCAAACTGTAAATTTCCAAAACTTTTCCAATTTTTCACCAAAGGACTAAATATGACAACTTATGATTTCAAAAGGACCTTTGGTGATAATTTTCTATATTTTGAATATCCAGGGACTAGTTTTGTCATTTTATGAAAGTTGGGGGACTGAAACTGCCAATTTTGCAAACTTTGTACGTTTTTCATTTGTTTTTGCTCATTTTGCATCTAGAACATATAAAACACAATTATGAAATATTTTTGGTATTTTGATGCATTTCTGAGTGTTTTTGTATGTTTTGCAGTTCAGATTAGACCAAAAATGATGAGTGTTTGAGCACTCATCAAACATATTATCAAACATATCACTGGTGATACTACACATATATCAAACATATCACTGGTGATACTACATATATATCAAGCATATTACTGGTGAAACTACACATATATCAAAAATATCACTAGTGATACAACACATATATCAAGCATATCATTGGTGATACTACACATATATCAAACATATCACTAGTGATGCTACACATATACCATCAGCAAAAACATTTATTGTGTTTGTCTATTACAGTGAAAGGCACAAAAACCATCTTGTGCATTGATGAGTGCTCAAACACTCATCATTTTTGGTCTAATCTGAACTGCAAAATATACAAAAACACTCAGAAATGCATCAAAATACTAAAAATATTTCAAAATTGTGTTTTATATGTTTTAGATGCAAAATGAGCAAAAACAGATGAAAAACGTACACAGTTTGCAAAATTGGCAGTTTCAGTCCCTCAACTTTCAAAATTTGGCAAAAATAGTCCCTGAGCACATATCTTAAAATAAAAGTCACCAAAGGTCCTTTTGAAATCATAAGTTGTCATATTTAGTCCTTTGGTGAAAATTCTCAAAAGTTTTGAAAATTACAAGTTTAGTCCTTGTACTTTCAAACTTTGGCAGATTTGGTCCCTGGTGGGATAATTTTGAAAGAAAAATCATTTTTGGGTCCTTGGGAAGTCACAAAAGTCATTTTTAGTCCTTGGGATGAAAATTTTGGAAATTTACATTTTGGTCCCTCATGTTTGGAAAATTACACATTTGGTCCCCGGGAATTTGAAAAATGGAAAAATGCAAATTTGGTTCATGGTTTATTTGGTACTTGGCAAGTTTTGTCCTTTGGTTAAGTTTGGAAGGTTGTCAAAACTCACCCTCAAAAATCTAAAATTACATTTATGGTCCTTGTATTTATTAAACAAACCAAGTGGACCCTTGTGTTATCATAAACCATAAACCATAACCTGATCCAAACAAACACTTACCCCACCCCACCAATACCCAAGCCCACCACCAAACCAGCCCATCTCCCCTTGAATATTACCCGGTCAACACCCAGTGGTCAAACCGACCACTGTTCATCCATCCTCAACCCCAAACCACGCTCCATTGTCTCCCCCCTCCTCTCCTATCTCCACAAAACCCTCACCAACACTCACCTTCCCCCATTAATTAACCAACCCACCCCCATCTTCATTTAACACCACACCAACTCCACTACAACTGCCCTTTTACCATTTCTCGCCAAAAAATCATTTGAACGGTGGGGATTGATTGAAGCAATCCAACGGCTGAGGGCAAGTGGGAAAGTCAGAAGAGACATCTAGGGACTATATAAGTCAAGAAAAGGGAGAAGAAATATGTATTAGAATAGCAGTAGTTTTAAATTATTGTAAACTTTTTAATTAAGTGTTGTAATCTCTGTCTCAGTACTCAATTTACCTTTTTAATAAAAGTATTCAGTTCCTTGTTGAAGTTCAGTGTTAGTTAATTTTTATAAATTAGATTGAGATATCAATGTTGCTCAAGTAGCTTTCATAAGCTTTAATAAGCTTGATTCTGGTTTACTTAAGCTCAATATAACTCAACATAGTCATTAGTGGGATGAGTGTTCAACAATAATTGTTTTAGAAAAAAATTTCCACAAGTCAACTATGGTCAAACTTTAAAGAGGTACAAGCTGTTGAGCTTATACAGAGCTTGTTGGGGAGATAATTGGTTACTCTTAGTTATTCTTAATAGACTTTTGCAGGTTTACCGTTTATTTCTCTTTAAGCAAAGCTCTTGTCATCATTGTAAGTCTCATTTCATTTTTTTATTCTTATTGCTCATTCTATGTTTTCAGTGGTTGTTGTTGTTATCAGTTGTTGAATGCTGTTTATTTATACTCGTCTTAGGTTAGTGCAAGGTTTAAACTAAGTTTCATGGTGTAGTTGTATCATTTGCTTTCTATAATCTCTATAACAGGTCCTTAAGGGGTGTTTGGCTCAACTTGATACTGAGTGTACTTGGTGGTGTTAGTGGTCTAGGATAGTTTAGTCACATTACTTTAGGTCATATTAGGATACTGCAGTCTTAAAACTCAGGTCACTTAGGTTAAATAGTCAAAATCCTAGTTAAAGTCTCTTAACTGTGCACTGTGTGGAAGTTGGAAGCCATAAGCTTTCAAATCAGCTCATATTCTGTATATCTAGCTTAGAATAGTTTCAGAAGTGCTTATTACATGTTTCCTAATCAGTAAAATAGAAATCTAAGTTCAAGAAAGTCAAATACCAAGTTTAGCAAAAAAAGTCAAAATTTGTTTTTGTGTAGAAATCCAAAAATGGTAGGAATTTTAATGATTTTTCTATTTGGATTCATGCCTTGAAATTTTCAGGGATTGTATACTCCCAGCTAGTCTTTAGAAATCCAATAAGCACTTATTTTTAGGATTTTATTTGAGCTTGTAGTTGCTTATCAAAGTAGCCTGCAGGGGAAGCATCTCCCCTACACCACAGACTTGGTATCAGACCCCAATTTTCAATGGCTTGCCATGGTTTCCATAGTGGGCCCCACCTATTGATTTATGGCTTATTGCACATCCAATAAGCTAGACTTCAAGGTTTATAGCTTATTCTATGGTTTTGAGCTTATTTACCAGGTCTGCTTACCCCTTGTAGCTTGTCCATGTCCTGATAATAAGTTGTGATCTCAGATTTTGCACCATCTTTCAAGCCTTCCCCTAACTTCACCTGTGGGACCTAGGGCTTAGACTTTAGCTTATTTGAAAGCCAATAAGCTCAGCTTATTGGCTCAGCTTTTTCTTTGGGTTTCCAAGTTCTTCTGTGGGCCCCACAGTCCTGCAAAAGTCCCTATTTATGCTGTTGGACATCCATTTTTGGCCTAAGTGCTTATTTCCTTGCAACTGCTTATTACTTGTGTTTTTCTAGTTTCTTTTGGCTTATTTACCTTCATCCAACTTATATCTACCATAAGCTACCCTAGTCTCAGCTTAAAAGCTTATCTCAAAGCTTTTAGCTTTGACAGTTGACCAAAGTCAACTGTCAAGCTAATAAGCACTTGTAGTGCTTATTTGTGAGTTTTTTCCAAAGTGCCTTTTTCAAAGTAGCTTATTTTTTGGTATAAATCAGTGTTGTAAAAAGAAAATCCAAAAAAGCAAATTTTCCTAAAGTGATAGCTTCTATTTATGTAGCTTATTGCTTAAGTGCTTATTTTCCTTAAGCACTTTCTGTTTTTATAATTTTCCTAAATTCCTGTAGTTGTGAAATAATTTCTGTAATTTTTTCATATTTTTCTCTTTTCATTTAGTATTTTTAATAATTAATATTAGTTTTTATTAATTAATAATTAGTTAATAATTAATAGTAATTATTTAAATAGTCTTAAAAATATATTTTCTGTTTTAAAATTAGTTTTATATTATTTTAGATTTTTCTAAGTTTTAATTTTATTTTTCTAAGCTTATTTTACATTTTCCTATTATTTTGTGTAATTTTAATTAGTTTAAATTAGTTTTTAATTAATAATAATTAGATAAATAGTGTGAAAAATATATTTTAAGTTTGAAAATTAGTTTTATAATATTTAGATTTTTCCAAATTCATCTTTCGTATTTTTAGTGTAATTTCATAATTAGTTATAATTTAGGTTAATTTAAATAATTAATAAGTAATTAATAAATAGTATTTAATTAATAATAATTATATAAATAGTGTAAAAATTAATTTTAATTTTCTAAAAAGTTTCTTTTATCATTAAGATTGTAAAAATGTGATTTTCATATTTGTAAGTATTTTATTTTACCAAAACTCGCGTTTCATCTCGTACGTTAACGTAAATTTAAATATAACGTACACGTTTTTAGTTTTAAACGTTTATGGGTTTTCCAACTTTGCAGTCTTGTTAATATAGTGTATTTAAGCTATTATCTTTTATATTCCAGTAGTGTAATCATCACAACTCTCTTATACCCCTTCCTATCCAAATTCACCCGATCACATAACCGTCTGTTAACCATCACACCTCGTCGGGACATAACGACCCGGGGAAACCACTATATTCCGCGGAGCATTAACTCTGAGCTGTTTCACCTAGTTGACCATCCCTTGGTCAATTTAGGTTGACCGTTTGGAGCCAATCAAATTTTGGCGCCGCTGCCGGGGAGGTTGTGCGCGTTTATCTAAAAAAACGGTTTGCTGATTAGTGATTTTGGAATTCATTCCTCTGTATATTTATCCATCCTTGTTCATATCTTTTCATAAAAAACCCAAAAATATTTTTCCTTACCCTCTATCCGTTTGATTCTACCTTCTTACACCCCTCTCATGTATAATTCTATATGACATCTCTCGATGACGATTTCTTTGAATCAAGGGCCTTTAAGATCAGGGTTGAAAAACTTATGGCCTTGTCAAAAATATCGAGATGTCGTGTTGTTCATGATGGACCATCGATCCCTATTCCCTCTCCGGTGAGGGAAATGGAATGAGAAACCAAGGTGACAAAGGACCCGGTACTTTCCTCTGACAATGAAAGTGCTAAATACGTCCAACCGACGGTTGTCCAAAAATCTAAGCTCACAATTGCTTCAAACCGTCAAGAATTGATCCTAACCTTTCACGGTTTACGGTTAAAAGTTTGTCAAGCAAACGTGCTGAGCTTAGGGCAGTAACTGAAAAGAACGACTTACCCAATCTTCACATTTATCAAAAACAAAAATCCGAGACCATAACGGAAGTGGTGGAAATTCCTAGCTCTCAGAGCACACCACTTGTCCCACCTCCAGATTTTGTTCCTTGTGTCGGTTGTGGTGAGCCGCTTTTCGGTTTTCCATGTCGTTGGTGTACATGTGTACAATGTGGTAATGATATTCAAAACGGGAGTTGTTTGTTTTGTGGGTCGAGTAATTCATTTGCTTATGATCCTAATCAGAACTTATTCAACGACTCTTCAAATTTTTCCAATTACCCATCACATTCATACGAGCAAGAATCATATTACACAAATTTCAATGATGCTTCGTATCAAAATACACCAAGCCAGACTCAACAGTTTTACTGTTGTGAGTACTGTGGTGGTTCACACTACAGTTCTGATTGTCAATTAGGCAACACGCTTGTCTATGAGCAGTTTCATGATAACAATTATGACTATAACACGTACAACCCACAGCCACATCAGTGTTACTGTTGTGAGTATTGTGGAGGTCCACACAATAGCTCTGATTGTCAAACAGGGAATCCATTTCCTTGTAACAATTACGACTATTCGTTTCAAGACCCACCTCCACAATACCAAATTACCCAAGCAACTCCTCAATACCCGCAAGACCTTTGTCATGAGGTTCTTGAGAAACTTAAAGAATTTAAGGAGGAGTTGTCTACTACATCGTTTCAAAACTCTCATGAGAAATCTATGGCAGAATTACTTGCCGAAGAACGAAATGCTAGAAATGAAATGAGCATGGAAGAATTACTTGCTGAGCAAAGAGCAGCTAAAATTCGTGCTAATCTTCGCTATGCTGCTCTATATGATGACAGTGATGACGATGAAGATAACATTGTTATTATTAAAAAAGATTCATCAGATTCATCAGTTTTCCTTCCATGGTGAATCAGGGAGAAAATAATGTGACGAAGTCACTAGCCGTTGATCAAATGGATCTTGAAGAATCCATAACTGCTAGTCCTTCTCAACTCCCTCAGTCTGTTATCACACCCGAAGTTCACACTCACTCTCTGATCATGGGGGATGAGCATCTTAGCACTGTTCCTAATAAGGAATCAGACGAATTAATAAAGTCTAGTGTTGAGATCCTTGTTCCAATCCCGAGAGAGTCACAGGGAACTTTTGATCATATGTGTGATATCCCTCCTCCTCTATTCTTCTCATCTAATCATGATGAGATGTTCTCCGATTCTACTGATGATAATTCGTTATCTTGTGGAGACATAAGTTATATGGAAGAATTACCTTCTAAGCTAGTTAGCTTAGAAGAAGAGAATGTTGAGATTGACACTGAAATCAAGGATGAAGCACTTCGTGCAACATTATTGAATGTCGGTCTCCTCATTGCTAAAATTGAGGCTTTTAAAGAGAAACCTATTTCTTCTCCTATCCCCAATAAGGATAGTGAGATTCTTTCCGATGATCCTATACTGGAATTTGAAGCCTTCGGCTTTGATCATATGGGAGAGAAGATTAGTGGCAGCACCACTTCTCATTCTCATAATTCTCTCCCCATATATGATTCATTTACATTTGAGGAGTTCTCCTGTGAACTCACTCATATCATATCTCCACCGGAGTATGATAACTTTCACTTTGATCTAGACAAAGTTGATCTTTGTTTTCCGGAGTGAAATATTCTCAACCTTGAGAATTTGATTGATATCAAAATCCCAACCCTCCCACCCATAATATGTCTAGATCATACGAGCTTTACTGATGAGATTCATGATACACCAATCATGAATTCTCTTTCCGATGATGATGAATCAATCTTGATTGTCATCAAGATCTTTCTTCCCTTCTTCACCTACAGGGTGACTTCTCCTGTTCTTCATTCCTTCAGGAATGAAGACACTATATTTGATCCCGACATTTTCATGTATCATTATCTTGAGCCGGGATTATATCTCACCGGTGTGGAACTTTCACGTGCTTCAAATGTTTGTCCAAATATCTTGAATGAAAGTCCGATTGAGATTGTTTCTTCCACATCATGCTTCCCCAAGGACAAATGAATTCGGGGTCGAGTCATGCTAGCGACTCGGTAAACAAAAACAGTAGCATGCTTATAGGGTTTTCACCCTAAGTGTGGGGGAGTTACCCACACTGTGGTTACTTATGAAGTGAAAATACAAAATGGTGTTTTCCACGCTTAGCTTGTAATGTTGCCCTTTTACGTTCAAAGAGTCGGCATAATAGCCGGGACTTTGAATATTGAGGACAATATTCATCCTAAGTGTGTGTGTGGGGGGGGGGGGGGGGGGTATTCTAGCGAATTTTATCACATTTTACTATCTAGTACCCCCGTTTTTTTTGCCAAAATCTCAAAAATTTTAATTTTTTTTCACTGGTGCTTCAAAATTTTTGTGGTAATCAGTCCGCCATGTCTAACCGACAAAAGGGATTGGCTAGTCCAGGATCAAACGGCTCTTGGTAAAGATATCTCAAATCCGTTGATGGCTTGCAATTTGCCTAAAATTGTATGGTACCTCAACTCGCCATATCCTATAAAGCGAATGAGTTGGCTAGCCCGCAAGATTATGGCTTGTGGTAAAGGCAGTGGAAAATCCATAATTGGTAATCAACTCACCAAGATGTTGACTAGGTCCATCAAGAGTTGGCTAGTCCAGGAGCAAACGGCTCTTGGTAAAGACTAAACAAATCCGTTGACAGCTGGTGGTTTGCTCAAAATCACACGGTTATCAGGTGTACCACAATTCTTACATCTGGCTACTCCAGAAGTGATGGCTTTTGGTAAAGAGTTTAAAATCCATCAAGTTTTCAAAACATTTTATTGCTAGGGACTAGCAATAGTTTAGAGTGGGGGATTGATGAGTGCTCAAACACTCATCATTTTTGGTCTAATCTGAACTGCAAAATATACAAAAACACTCAGAAATACATCAAAATACTAAAAATATTTCAAAAATGTGTTTTATATGTTTTAGATGCAAAATGAGCAAAAACAGATGAAAAACGTACACAGTTTGCAAAATTGGCAGTTTTGAGTCCCTCAACTTTCAAAATTTGGCAAAAATAGTCCCTGAGCACATATCTTAAAAGAAAAGTCACCAAAGGTCCTTTTGAAATCATAAGTTATCATATTTAGTCCTTTGGTGAAAATTTTCAAAAGTTTTGGAAATTACAAGTTTAGTCCCTGTACTTTCAAACTTTGGCAGATTTGGTCCCTGGTGGGATAATTTTGAAAGAAAAATCATTTTTGGGTCCTTGGGAAGTCACAAAAGTCATTTTTAGTCCTTGGGATGAAAATTTGGGAAATTTACATTTTGGTCCCTCATGTTTGGAAAATTACACATTTGGTCCCCGGGAATTTGAAAAATGGAAAAATGCAAATTTGGTTCATGGTTTATTTGGTACTTGGCAAGTTTTGTCCTTTGGTTAAGTTTGGAAGGTTGTGAAAACTCACCCTCAAAAATTTGAAATTACATTTATGGTCCTTGTATTTATTAAACAAACCAAGTGGACCCTTGTGTTATCATAAACCATAAACCATAACCTGGTCCAAACAAACACTTACCCCAGCCCACCACCAAACCAGCCCATCTCCCCTTGAATATTACCCGGTCAACACCCAGTGGTCAAACCGACCACTGTTCATCCATCCTCAACCCCTAAACCACGCTCCATTGTCTCCCCCCTCCTCTCCTATCTCCACAAAACCCTCACCAACACTCACCTTCCCCCCTTAATTAACCAACCCACCCCATCTTCATTTAATACCACACCAACTCCACTACAACTGCCCTTTTACCATTTCGCGCCAAAAAATCATTTGAACGGTGGGGATTGATTGAAGCAATCCAACGGCTGAGGGCAAGTGGAAAAGTCAGAAGAGACATCCAGGGACTATATAAGTCAAGAAAAGAGAGACGAAATATGTATTAGAATAGCAGTAGTTAGTTTTATTTTTATTTTGTGTAATTTAGGTCAAAATGTAGTTTAAATTATTGTAAACTTTTTAATTAAGTGTTGTAATCTCTGTCTCAGTACTCAATTTACCTTTTTAATAAAAGTATTCAGTTCCTTGTTGAAGTTCAGTGTTAGTTAATTTTTATAAATTAGATTGAGATATCAATGTTGCTCAAGTAGCTTTCATAAGCTTTAATAAGCTTGATTCTGGTTTACTTAAGCTCAATATAACTCAACATAGTCATTAGTGGGATGAGTGTTCAACAATAATTGTTTTAGCAAAAAATTTCCACAAGTCAACTATGGTCAAACTTTAAAGAGGTACAAGCTGTTGAGCTTATACAGAGCTTGTTGGGGAGATAATTGGTTACTCTTAGTTATTCTTAATAGACTTTTGCAGGTTTACCTTTTATTTCTCTTTAAGCAAAGCTCTTGTCATCATTGTAAGTCTCATTTCATTTTTTTATTCTTATTGCTCATTCTATGTTATCAGTGGTTGTTGTTGTTATCAGTTGTTGAATGCTGTTTATTTATACTCATCTTAGGTTAGTGCAAGGTTTAAACTAAGTTTCATGGTGTAGTTGTATCATTTGCTTTCTATAATCTCCATAACAGGTCCTTAAGGGGGTGATTGGCTCAGCTTGATACTGAGTGTACTTGGTGGTGTTAGTGGTCTAGGATAGTTTAGTCACATTACTTTAGGTCATATTAGGATACTGCAGTCTTAAAACTCAGGTCACTTAGGTTAAATAGTCAAAATCCTAGTTAAAGTCTCTTAACTGTGCACTGTGTGGAAGTTGGAAGCCATAAGCTTTCAAATCAGCTCATATTCTGTATATCTAGCTTAGAATAGTTTCAAAAGTGCTTATTACATATTTCCTAATCAGTAAAATAGAAATCTAATTTCAAGAAAGTCAAATACCAAGTTTAGCAAAAAAGTCAAAATTTGTTTTTGTGCAGAAATCCAAAAATGGTAGGAATTTTAATGATTTTTCTATTTGGATTCATGCCTTGAAATTTTCAGGGATTGTATACTCCCAGCTAGTCTTTAGAAATCCAATAAGCACTTATTTTTATGATTTTATTTGAGCTTGTAGTTGCTTATCAAAGTAGCCTGCAGGGGAAGCATCTCCCCTGCACCACAGAGTTGGTCTCAGACCCCAATTTTCAATGGCTTGCCATGGTTTCCATAGTGTGCCCCACCTGTTGATTCCTGGCTTATTGGACATCCAATAAGCCAGACTTCAAGGTTTATAGCTTATTCTATGGTTTTGAGCTTATTTACCAGGTCTGCTTGCCCCTTGTAGCTTGTCCATGTCCTGATAATAAGTTGTGATCTCAGATTTTGCACCATCTTTCAAGCCTTCCCCTAACTTCACCTGTGGGACCCAGGGCTTAGACTTTAGCTTATTTGAAAGCCAATAAGCTCAGCTTTTTCTTTGGGTTTCCAAGTTCTTCTGTGAGCCCCACAGTCCTGCAAAAGTCCCTATTTAGGCTATTGGACATCCATTTTTGGCCTAAGTGCTTATTTCCTTACAACTGCTTATTACTTGTGTTTTTCTAGTTTCTTTTGGCTTATTTATCTTCATCCAACTTATATCTACCATAAGCTACCCTAGTATCAGCTTAAAAGCTTATCTCAAAGCTTTTAGCTTTGACAGTTGACCAAAGTCAACTGTGAAGCTAATAAGCACTTGTAGTGCTTATTTGTGAGCTTTTTCCAAAGTGCCTTTTTCAAAGTAGCTTATTTTTGGGTATAAATCAGTGTTGTAAAAAGAAAATCCAAAAAAGCAAATTTTTCTAAAGTGATAGCTTCTATTTAAGAAGCTTATTGCTTAAGTGCTTATTTTCCTTAAGCAATTTCTGTTTTTATAATTTTCCTAAGTTCCTGTAGTTGTGAAATAATTTATGTAATTTTTTCATATTTTTCTCTTTTCATTTAGTATTTTTAATAATTAATATTAGTTTTTATTAATTAATAATTAGTTAATAATTAATAGTAATTATTTAAATAGTCTAAAAAATATATTTTCTGTTTTAAAATTAGTTTTATATTATTTTAGATTTTTCTAAGTTTTAATTATATTTTTCTAAGCTTATTTTACATTTTTCCTATTATTTAGTGTTATTTTAATTAGTTTAAATTAGTTTTTAATTAATAATAATTAGATAAATAGTGTGAAAAATATATTTTAAGTTTGAAAATTAGTTTTATAATATTTTAGATTTTTCCAAATTCATTTTTCATATTTTTAGTGTAATTTTATAATTAGTTATAATTTAGGTTAATTTAAATAATTAATAAGTAATTAATAAATAGTATTTAATTAATAATAATTATATAAATAGTGTAAAAATTAATTTTAATTTTCTAGAAAGTTTCTTTTATCATTAGGATTGTAAAAATGTGATTTTCATATTTGTAAGTATTTTATTTTACCGAAACTCGCGTTTTATCTCGTACGGTAACGTAAATTTAAATATAATGTACGCGTTTTTAGTTTTAAACGTTTCTGGGTTTTTCCAACTTTGCAGTCTTGTTAATATAGTGTATTTAAGCTATTATCTTTTATATATCAGTAGTGTAATCATCACAACTCTCTTATACCCCTTCCTATCCAAATTCACCCGATCACATAACCGTCTGTTAACCATCACATCTCGTCGGGACATAACGACCCGGGGAAACCACTATATTCCGCGGAGCATTAACTCTGAGCTGTTTCACCTAGTTGACCATCCCTTGGTCAATTTAGGTTGACCGTTTGGAGCTAATCATGCATAAAAAGTACGTAATTAATACCTTGGTGTAAAATCCAATAATGATCTTCATTATATACTCAACATTAAGCTCAGAAACAACATGAGAAATGCCAAGAACTCCATAAGCTTTTTTGGTAGCCCTACAAGCATTTAAATAGAGTACCACAGAAAAGACTTCAAAACACTGTAAGCTACACCTTAATTAATAAATAATAAACAATATTACACCATAATTAATAACTTATTAGTAACCTATACTCACAGCTTATCCCCACAAACTTATATTTTCATCCTCATCAAAATGTCAAAAATATTATATAAGAAAATTAAACATCTTAACATAAACAACTTATAAATAAACAGACTAACAATTATCACTGGTGATACTAAACGTATATCACTGGTGATACTAAACCAGCTTATAATTAGCAACTTCAAATATCACTGGTGATACTAAACATATGCTACAGAGCAGATTCAAAACCACAATTAGACACAAAAACAGCATTCAAATGCAGTTAAAAACATAATTTCAACTAACAACTTAATTAATAAGCAAAATTGCAAAAGCAGATAACAAAATTATCAAATATTTTTCACTCACACATTTCATCAAACACTTGGTGTGCAACTTGATCACAAGGAATGTTAAATAACTTGATCCACATAATTAACAAACGATTCAACAGCACTATCAACAACAACAATATCCATCAAATCAGCTTCTGAAAACAAACGGTTCATTCAAATCAAAAGAAGACATAAAAAAGGATGATAATGATCGGGAGGTGATTATGAGATGATGATCAGAATGGTGACTGGAATGGTGATGGTGATGATGATCGGAACGATGGTGTAGCGGTGGTGTTGCGGTGGTAACTGATTATGGAGGGAAAAGGTAACAGATTATGGAAGGAAGTCGGTTGAGAGAAAACACACAATTTATGTGTGAAAAAAAAGCGAATGGAAAAAAATAAATAAAATAAAACTTTATATAGGTGGGGTAAATTAGGTTTAAGTGATTAAATCTTAAATTAATCTAGGCCATTAGATAAAAAATGATGGAGGATGAGGATTTGTCCATTGGTATGTACAAAAAAAAGGTATACATTTGAATTTTCCTCTACATTATCATTAAAAGTACCCATTGTTCCATCTCTTTCAAGAAATTTTCATCTTTAGGAAATATTAAGACGCCAAAAAACATCTGCTACATCCTATCTTTGTTGGGCATCTCCACCTTTAAAATACTTCTTCATTCTTAACTACAAATTTGTACACCAACAAATACCAATAGTCTGAAAATAAATCATCTGATACCAAAAAAAACAATATAAGACCACAATTAGATCATCTATACTTAACAAGTTAATTAAAATGTATGGAGACTTTTATATTTAAACAATATACTCTAATAGAAAGTTAGGGCATTTGAAGCTTCATAATGCACTGTTCAAAGTTTATTTAATTTATTACCCAAAAAAAATATATGAAAAAACATCTTGTTCTTCAAAAACTCAAAAAGTCACCCTCTTGTAATTTTGCCCTTAGGAATCCACCATTCCATGCTTTCTCTTTGCTTCTTCACCTATAAAATAACAGAAGAGATACATATTCAAAATCTTATATACGATTTCAAAAAACCCCAAAATTTCAACAAAAACTTGTCATGTGAAAAGTGTGTTTCAAGCAGGAATGTTACATGTTATCTTTATGTCTTCACCGTCTAGTTAGACCTGGACCACCAACTTTTAGCCTCCTCGTCTGTAAAAAAATGCTACTTTATTCCTTCCTATCAGTAAGTTTAACTCTCATCATGATCTGATAATTAAGATTTTGACCAAAGTTAAATATTTGTAGAAAGTATATACAACCAAAGAATCTCAAAGTGAACTTACACAATTTCTAGAGACGTTATGTCACACCCCCAAAATACCTGAATGGCAGCGGAATGGAATACCTGGGGGTGACGGTCATAGCACCACAGTTACAGTTATATTGAACGACCTAAAGTGTAGTTTTGAAAATACATCGTTTGATTTATTTAAAAACATTCAGAGTTACAAAGCATAGGTCCCAAAGTCTTGAAAAGTTTAAGGAAATAAGTTTGGTACAATCAAACGATAATATACAAGTGCATGAAAATCCAAAATGAGACGTGTCATCCTTGCTACTCATTAAAATGACTCCATGCATGCCATGAGGGATAAACCTTAGTTACCTGAAAATACATTGCTAAAACGGTCAATATAAAGTTGGTGAGAAATCATAGGTTTATAAGTTAAATCGGATGTACATTAGCCATAAGTAAAGTAAAGTGACAAAATGTCATAAAGAAAGCTACATTGGCTCTTAAGCTCATGACCCCGAAGCTAGACATAGTTACTTGGCCCCAAATGAGTGTTTACCAGACACTCTAAATAAATTAGACATGAAATGCATCCGTAATTCCGTTGGAGCAACCCAAACATGGATGGAGGAGTCACCCTCAATAGATATATTCACTCACTCTCGATTGTAGATTAATTAACGGTCCATGATAATAAAGGGGACTTGTCATGACGTGGTAATAAGGCAACTTAAGCAATGTAAGGAATTTAATACTTAGGCATGTACAAAAATAAGTGATGCAATGTATTCTCCCCCGTGGAAATTGAATCAAAATATTGAATTAAAAACGGGGCTATGAAAACTCACCTCGAAGTGATGATACTATGAGATGAAATGATAGGGACAACAAGGAACGAATATCAACCGCAGCCTAAGATGAATGATAATGATCTAATTTAGATCATGAAATGATGTAATGAACGTACATGCACATGATACCTATACCACTCATAACTTGAAAATACTAGTTATAGTCAAAATAAAATATTTTCCATACTTAGGAAAAATAAGTCTAACTAGACTTATAAAAACTAGTCGTAATATATCGTATATAAAACGTTAGTGTTATATTCACGCCTTGAAAACCTTGAAATAACGTCTAGTAGTCGTATAAATAAGCTTGTGGTCATACGTACTTCGTTAGTTAAGAATATAATTTTTGAACAATAAATCTAGAAAATATAGTATTTAGTACGTAGTTATATTATTTCTATTAGTGACTACTTATATATATATAGTTTTGACGATTTTAAAACGTGTATATCTTTGTCGTTTTAAGTTCATTTTCCTCGTTCTTTATATCCACGGATTCGCCTTAGAATGAACTAATATATTTTTGATAGCTCGGCTTCTCTAGGTTACGTCTAATGCCTCGGTTTGTCTGACGAAAATCGTCCAACAACATGAATATTTTCAGAAAAATAGTTTTCGTCATTAATCTTGCAAAAATCATATCTCCTTCGTTATAAACTCGTTTTAATCCGTTCTTTCGCCAAAATTTTCATTTTTGAAAGTAGTTTCTAAATCTTTGGTTAAAAATTTCCCCTGAGTTACTGAGTTTTCCAGATTTGGCATTTTGGGATAGTAGGTTCCTAGATAAGTTCTAATCTCATTTATAATGTTCCAAACTAGTTTCTAATCCACCCAAATCACTTCCAATCACCACAAATCTAGTCTATTCCTACCATACACCTTATTAAGGTGTCATGGGTTCTTAAACAACATCATCCAACTAGATCTAACAAGGGTTTCCATTTCTAGGGTTTCAAAGTTAAAAATATACAAAATGAGTGGTATAAACTAACATATGCATGTAATCTTGTATAGAAATCATATGATCATAAAAATAACTTGAAGAAATTATGAAAAAGAGTTTTGATAACTTACTTTGAAAGATTATAGAGCTTGGATGAGTAAAACCTAAGAAATCTTGAGTTTTTATTTCAAAACTCTAACAAGGATCACCAAAGGAACTAGAAAATAGCTTGATCTTGAAAAATCAATGGATTTTGGTCTTAGTTTGGTTTGGGTCGTGGGTTTTGAGAGGAAAGGAAGAAGAAAAAGTTTGATATTTTGATCTTGGATAATGGATGAGCATGTGATATGGATACTAGATATTTACTTGTGATTTTAATACATTATAAGTATGTAATTAATACTTAAGGTTAAAATGCACATGAGGTCTAGGGGGGCATGGGTGGCCGGTTTTTCAAAGAGGAAAAATGAGGCAAAAGTGTTTTTGATTTAATTAGAAAGTGTAGTGGAGTTTAAGTGTAGTTTTTAGTTGTATGTTTTAGGTAGTTTTAGGTAGTTTTTGTTATAATCGGGTACCAGGTTTGTGAGAAATAAATTTTAACGAAGTTAACCGGGACTTAATAAAGTCATAAAAATGATAAAAATATGTTGGGTACAAAAATTGAGTGTTTGGACAATTATTATTTAGTTTTCACGAAAACCGTCGTAATTATATTAAACTTACGATGTAAATTAAACAAATTTCCAAAATACCGGGTAAATGAATTTTATAATCTTTGTGACGTTGTAAGGGGTTTAAAAATATATCAGGACCATCGTGGGGATTTTTAGATATGTTAGTTATATTTATTAATCGCGTGTTAGCGTTTATTTAAAAATAAATATACGTAAAACGTTAAATATACCAAAAATATTAATATGAATATCCTACGAGTGGTATAGTATGCAAATACTATTATGATGATATGTAGATTATTTCTAGTCTGTATGAAATGTCCCTACTAATAAAGCATGAATTCGCACCTGAACCAATATGGTTACGCGAATTTAAATACCCGTAAATTAAATTTACGATGAAATGAGCAATGCACATAAATAGTGTTTTCTTTCCGGGAATGAATAGTGTTTTGTGAATAGTAATATTTTTGAACGCTTCTCAGAATATCAAACTGACCTAAAAAATGATGAATAGTAAAATGATGAATAATGTTTTGATGAATAGTGATTTATGAATAGTAAATTGTCGAAGTTTAGAAATAACCTGAAATGGTGAGTTGTGACAGTCGCCCACCCAAAAAGGAATTCAGTCCCTGAATTCAGCTAGTGTTGGTCTCGGTAATAGATTTGGTGAAAAGATGTGGATACTTGCGTCGCATTTGGTCTTCTCGTTCCCAAGTAAACTCGGGTCCTCTTCGAGAATTCCAACGAACCTTCACGATCGGAATTCGACTCTGCTTCAACTGTTTGACCTCTCAGTCCATAATTTCAACTGGTTCTTCTACAAAGTTAAGCTTGTCATCTAGTTGAATTTCTTCTAGTGGTATAACGGAAGACTCGTCCGAAAGACATTTCTTGAGGTTTGAGACATGAAACGTGTTATGTACATTGCTGAGTTCTGATGGAAGTTCAAGCTTGTAAGCTATTGGACCAATCCTTTCCAGTATCTTAAATGGACCAATGTATCTTGGGTTCAACTTCCCGCGTTTCCCGAATCGTATCACGCCCTTCCAAGGAGAGACCTTTAACATGACTTTGTCTCCGACCTGGAATTCCAATGGTTTGCGTCGAACATCTGCGTAGCTTTTCTGTCTACTTCTAGCTGTTTCGAGTCTCTCTCGAATCTGGATTATCTTTTCTGTTGTTTCTCGAACCATCTCCGGGCCAGTACATTGTACATCACCGACTTCGACCCAACAAACTGGAGATCGACACTTATGACCATAAAGTGCCTCAAATGGTGCTGCTTTTATGCTTGAATGGTAGCTGTTGTTATAAGAAAACTCGATCAACGGCAAATGGTTAGCCCAACCATTTCCAAAGTCAATCACACATGCTCGCAGCATGTTCTCAAGTGTCTGAATAGTTCTCTCGCTCTGACCATCGGTCTGAGGATGGTAAGCAGTGCTCATGTCCAATTTGGATCCGAAAGAATCTTGTAATGATTTCCAAAAGTTTGAAGTAAAGCGACTATCTCTGTCAGAAATAATGGAGATTGGTGCTCCATGTCTTGAGACTATTTCCTTGACATAAAGTCTGGCAAGTTGTTCCATGGAATAAGTCTCTCTAATGGGTATGAAGTGGGCTGATTTGGTAAGACAATCAACAATTACCCAAATAGCATCGTAGCCTCCTGACGTCTTGGGAAGTTTAGTGACAAAGTCCATTGTAATACGCTCCCACTTCCATTGTGGAATCTCTGGTTGTTGAAGTAATCCTGACGGTTTCTGGTACTCGGCTATCACTTAAGCACAAGTAAGGCATTTGCTGACATACATAGCTATTTCTGCTTTCATGTTCGGCCACCAATAAAGCTTTTTGAGATCCTGATACATCTTATCAAAACCTGGATGAATAGAGTACTTTGACTTGTGTGATTCATGCATAATCAATTCTCGTACTCCACCATAGAGTGGTATCCAACTTCGGTCCTTGAAGCATAACACTTCATCTGCCCTCTTCACAAAGCCATTTTTGTTCTCTGGCATACCATAAATTTTCTCCTGTGGTCGATTTTCTTTCATGAGAGCCTCAATCTGAGCTTCTAGAATTTTTTTATGGTAATGGTGAAATGATAGTCATTCCCAATGACCTGACTCTCAAAGGTTTGAGTTGTTCTTTTCGGCTAAGTGCATCTGCTACAACATTTGCTTTTCCTGGGTGATATCGGATTTCACAATCGTAATCACTCAGCAATTCTAGCCAACGACGTTGTCTCATATTAAGTTCTTTCTGATCAAGTATATGCTGTAAGCTCTTGTGGTCGGTAAAAACTACGCACTTGGTACCATAAAGATAGTGTCTCCAAATCTTGAGTGCAAAAACTACAGCACCCAACTTTAAATCATGTGTAGTGTAATTCTTCTCGTGTGTCTTATGCTGTCTAGATGCATAAGCTATCACCTTCTCATTTTTTATTAGCACGGCTCCAAGTCCTTTATGCGAGGCATCACAATATACCTCAAAGTTCTCAATCCCTTCTGGTAGTGACAAAATTGGTGCACTACAAAGCTTCTGCTTCAATAACTGTAAAGCAAATTCTTGCTTCTCTCCCCATTCATACTTTTGATTCTTTTGTGTCACCTTAGTCAGCGACTTCGCTATCTTAGAAACCCCTTCAATGAACCTTATGTAATATCTTGCAAGTCTTAGGAATTGACGAAAGCGGTGTCGTACTGTGTGCATTACTGGTGTGATTTAATGGTGTATAGCGAAAAAAAAATGTGCATAATACTACTATTACTGACAACAGTATTTGATGATATAAACCGGATCTTTCACACTAGAGCAACATATCATACACATGTGTAGACAAATTATTTTAGATCCAAAAGACGCCACATCCTATGCGTCACACATAGGGTTACATAAGAAACAAGTATCGGGAATTTCGGATGCCTTATTTGGGGATGTTTGCATTTAAATCCTTGAAAACATGACGAATGGAAAAGATTATAACTTTTCAAAACAGTTGATGGAAAAGATTATAACTTTTCAAAACAGTTCAATTAAGTTATAGGCTGTGCATGAAGCCAACGAAATGTATGGGTAATGGGTCAAAAACTCAAAATACATAAATTCTGGGACGGTTCAAGTTCGGTTGATATGTAACACATTTTGTTTAACAATTTCCACAACTTTTGACTTGTTCGACCTATCTTCCCCATTTGAGGGTTTTTTTTTTTTTTTTTTTTTTTTTTTTTTTTTTTTTTTTCTTCCTCTTCTTCTTTTTCTCTTCAAACCGAATATCCAAAAAGGATAACTTGGCTACAATTTTTGTAGCTAATTGGCTACAATCCTTCACCAAAAAGACAAAAGCAATGAATCATAGACCCACATAAAATAATCAAGGACCCATAAAAAAAAAAAAAAAAAGAAAAAAAAAAAAAAAAAAAAAAAAACCCACAATTATAGTACAAAATTATAACCAATTGGCTACAATAAATTGTAGCTAATATATCCTCATCCACAAAATATTACTCAAATGAACCAATCCACAATATTAATCACCCGGATACATGGTTCTAGATGATTAAAATAAATAAGAAATGAGTAGCTAATTTAATATCTTCCTGTTTAATTTCAAGATGTTCATACCCTTTCATGAACTACGTAATTATGCTTGTGTTAGTAATAGAAAAAATCAGATAACAATAGGCATGGATACACCTAATCATCGGGTAGTTTACTCAGATGAGATATCATTTAATCATTAGGAGAGAATGAACAAAATATTAATTGTGTTTTTGTTCCTTTCAATACCACATATTACAAGCAATCATTAATTGTGTTTTTAGTCAATGGGTCGTGTACCCGGTGTGTATGTTAAGTTTTCTCCCAAAAGTTAGACTTTGATGCTTGTGTTAGTTGAGATTCGTTCATCACATAATTGCATTTAAAAAAGTTTATTTTTGTCTGTATTAGCCAAAGTAATTGTGGAGTTGTTGTAATGTCATTTTACTTGACTAGGCCTTTCTTTGATTTATCGTGAATGACAGCTATTGAAAGACTTATTTGTTCTCCTAAACAATCCTGATATATTTTTAGGAAAATGATTTAGAAACTTAATTCGTATGCCTAAAAATATGTCTAACAAGAAGATGCAGACAAATGACAAAATGAAGAGTGAATATAAGGAGAGATAAAATGTAAAGAAGTGGGGCCTCATGATATTACCAATAAGAGGATGACACCTCAGTTTAGGCATGCTTTTAGGCATGCCAATCAGGACTCATATTTTTAAAGAGCCAATTAAAACGAAATTGTCCGGTTACCAAAAAGAAAAACATATGCTTTCATACTCTGAAAACCAATGTTTTAAAACCCGGGTTGAACCGGCCGGTTGAATCGTGAACCGGCTTGGATATGACCGGGTTTTTGCTTATTTGAGAACCGGATTGAACCGCCGGGTTTTTGTTGACCCAGGTTGACCCAGTTTGCTAAACCCGGCCGGGTCATGACTTTTATAAAAAAAATCTAACAAAATATTTTTTTCTCCATCAACCTTTATAAGTTTATTTGACAAGTTGATTTAAGTGTTTGTTAAAATTTTATAAAACACCAACTATTAACCACAAGGGGTGACCCAACGGTAAGAATACCAACCTTCCAAAGAGGAGGTCAATAGTTCGAATCTAATGGGGAGAAAATTAATCCTCTTGTGGCCACGGAGGTTCACCTGCGCCGACTCCGGGCTATCCAAAAGGGTAGTCGCCGTGAGATTAGTCGGCTCGCAATGTCGAGTCGGAAACCCATGTTCCAACAAAAAAAAAAAAAAAAAAAAAACTATTATAATTTTAATATACATCGCTATAACTTAGAATTATAAATTGATTATTGTTGCAAATTTTTGTTATATTATTATAAACATATAACTTAAAACCAAAGCCTTATAGGTAAAGATCTTAATTTTTTTTTTTGTGTATTTAATTAAAAGTTAGGAATAAAGTCGGATAAATCAAGTGATCATTCAATACTATATACTAAATATACAAAAAGAATATATAAGTGTAGAACTGGTTCGACCCGGCGGTTCACCATTGAACCGGTGAATCGATTACTTAACCGGGTCAATTAAAAAACCGAGTTTTAAATCATTGCTGAAAACATTATTTAGATCATTCATTGATGTTGACATGCTTGACCTCGGACACATATATGTTAGTTAATATGTTTTTGAGATAAAAATTAATGGTGACACATATATAGTATTGGAATACATTTTGATAGATGCACCTGGTCATATATATGGCTGATGATTATCTTGTTGTTGATACCCTTCATCTCCATCTTCGTAATGGTGAGTTGATTTGGCTAATGAGTCTAACTTGTTTGATGAAATTAAATGAAAGTTCTATAAATAACGTGAAGGCATGTTTCCTAGAAGTAGCTATGGGCTATTAGGCGTGTTTGGGATTGCGTTAAACAAAGTTTGTTTTAGCTAGACTCGAGATAGAACATTAACGAGCTCGAGTCAATTCCCCTTTAAAAATGGTTATATTTTTGGATCTTTAGTTATTAGTCTCAAAGTTTTACTATATTTTCATGTGGAGACGAATAAACAATATAAACGATTTGTTCCTTGTGTTTGAATTTCATTATGTCAACATTTTCTGATTCTACTTCTCGATCAATTGTTTTGTCTTAATTAAACCTGCTTAATTTTTTTCTTGTAAATTTATCCTACTATATTTTCTTTCTTTCTCATGGAAAGATTATATGCTCAAATATCACCATTATGCGTCTTTGTATTAAATGTTTTGTTCTTAACAAGATCATTGTTATTAGTTGATGTTCCAAGGGACAATAAAACAACCGGTACTTCTCAGTCATTGTTTATCATAAAATACAATGAGATAAATCAAATATGCAGTTTCATAGAAATTGCTAGCGCAGAACTTGAAATGAGATCGCTGCCAGAAGTCACTCTTGTATGCTTGTGTTTGGTGAGATTCCTTTCATCGCATAATTGCGTAAAATATTTGTGGGGAGTTGTTAGCATGTCATTTTACTTGACTAGGTATTTGTTGAATTTAATGTGTCAGACAATCATACTACAAAAGATTAATTTTTTCCCCCTAAATACATCATGTAGGCTTTGTTGTATGTGTTACCAAAAAATGTCAGAATCTGCGCTTACACTCAGGTAGAGGTGGTAATTTGTGCCCAAAATAAAAAAAATGAGCTAAATAGGCACATTTTTAAAAGATTTTGGTACATTTGGGCCCCCTCTTTTTTTTAAATGGGCATATATTGCCCATTTAAAAGTTAAATGGACATAATGAGCACACATGTTTTTCTCTCAATTGGAGAACATTTAATGAAAAACTTATGGATATATTAATTAAATATAAATGAGGTGTTACGTTTGAGGAATTTTTGTTGTTATTTTAAGTCTTTTCTAAAGTAATTCTTATAACATGCACCCGTTTTGCCCGCACCCGTTTAGCCCGCGCCCGTTTAGCCCGTAGCCGATTAGCCCATAGCCCGTAGCCCGTGCCCGCCCGGCCCGCCTGTTTTGACACCTCTACACTCAGGGTTCAATGAGCCAATGGTGCGTAGCTTAGTTGGTAATGAGTGACGCATCTTTGCACCTAACAAGCACAAGGTCCAGGGTTCAATCCTTGGCACCCACAGTCATAACTGGTGTGTAAGTCATGTTTGCCCACACATTATAGATAGATAGTCAATCACGACCATATACTTCTTGAAATTTTGATTCGTCCCGTCCGCGGTCTTATGCTCAGTCCTACATCCCCTTAATCATCTTCATCACCCGACCAGGTATTGACCCGGTCACCATTTTGACAAAATTGGGGTATCATATCAACATATCTCCTACAAATCAACTTATATGAAAATTAATGCAAACAATATTTTACCCTATTCCTTCCATTAAATGCAGAAAGTTGGCCCTTTGAGAGTCTTGATTTAGGAATATATAAAGTGTCAATGAAAAAACATGTAATCGCTTTACACTTGAGTCTCGCAAAAAACAGAGTATATATCTATATGGTACCACAAGCTCACTAAGATCCTTTTTACCAGGATGCTCTTACCCAATATGCATTGAAACAGTTTCCAAAGTCTTCTTGGTTTGAAACTCCCATGCTTTGAGTTCCATCCAACCATCACTCCTCTGTCGTGGAACAATGCTTAGTTTGTGTCTGTTTAGTGGGTTGTAACTGTTTTCATCAAACTTTGGTCCAATAACTGGGGTGTTAGGAAGGCTTGCTAAATAGATATACCAAAGATTACTAGAGCAGCCATTTTTAGTATTTAGCTCCAAAGGAGCCTCAAATGTGGACTGGACTTGTGCTAATTTGTAGACAAGGTAACTTGCAAAGTTTGTTTCTGGAGATAATATGCCGGATCTGATTTTTTCCTTAATTTAAAATTTATCACCGGCAGTTATTACACGCACTTCTCAAAATCTGCAGAAACAAAAAATCTAATGTGTCAAGTTGTTTATGTTTAATGTTTAACTGGGTCATAAGACATGCTAACTTCAAACAGTGATAACATTTAAACCGAGTATGATTGGTCAATGGAAAATTTACATGCCATCACACACAAAATCAAAGTCTACGATGTTTAGCATACCGTAGGAGTACAAAATCCAATGTTTACGACTCACTTTTAAAACTTTTCATAAATCATAGATTATGTTCTTGAGTCTAGTCGGATTTACTGGGCTCTAGTAATCATGTTTCCTAAAACAATTACAAAAGATTTTGAAAAGTTTCCTATGGTGTGAATAAATTAGTGAAGTCAGGCCTAACGTGGCATGGAATAATATTTGCAAACCAAATAATCAAGGAGGTTTCGCATTGAAAGATTTGGATAGATAAATTAAAGTTAAATCATCAAGCATTTATGAAATTTTGCAGTGTGATAGTGTCTTAACTATTACCCATTTATGGAACATAATGAATTCACACAAAGAAGTTAAAAGGCAGAAGTGTTTGGAGTGGCCCACTAATCCTTTATGAACAGATGTAGTAGTAAAAACTCAAAAGGTACAGAAGTCCTATTCTGCTAGGGTTACTATCATAAAATAACGACGTATTTTATGAGATTGTTTATTTTCAGTGTTGCAAAAAAAAAGGCCTTCAAGGCCGATTGATCGCAAGTTATATCTATCTGAAAACTGACCATAAGTTATATCTAGGAGCATTACAGCTGAAGTCACAGTTACAGAAATCGTGTCTCACAAACTTTTAACTGCATTAACAATGTTACAAGTAATCTACTAGTTCTAGAATTTCAGTAATTACGGTTCATGAGCTAAGTTAAACAACATAAATAGCAAAATGGATCATAACACACTTGCGAAAATTAAATCAAAGAAAACACAAAGACGCTAAAGAAGAGAACAAAGTTAGACTACTATCTATCAATTTTAGATCATTAGGTATGAAGAAACGACTAAAGGCGTCACATCTACGACATGTCACTTTTTTTTCCCTTCTCACACTGCCCGATCAATTTTCACATGTTTTGTTTCTATTGTGGCCCAAAATTTCCAGTAAAACAGACGACAAATTCCCTACACTGGAACCATGGGCTCCCCCATGATGGACGACAACTGCCTGGTGCTCTAAAGAACACAGTCCTATAAACTTGATCAATCTTAATCTTATTTATAGGAATAATTAATTAGGCTGATCACCTAGTACTAGCTAGTGTTTTGCCCAACTACAGATACTCTATGACCTTAAGATAAGGTTCGGAACTTACTATTAGTCAAACACACCCTACAAACATCACAGAATATTTTGACAATCGGACTATTTTTACAAAGAATTGACAGCCACAATATGCTATTCAGTGTTTGTATGTTTCATAATAACATAAGAAAACGGTTGCAGAAAGAGTAAGATTGGAGTTGCTTTGAGTTATTAACTATATGCTGTGACTTCAAAAGTTAAACATGTATTCCATTGTCCCATTAGAAACGGAGACAGTAGCCAGACACTTGAGAAAAGGGTTTTTATTGTAAAATGAGAGAAAGTGAGAAATGGTAAAATGGAATTGTATTATTCGAATGAAAAATGAAGTGTACATAGACTATTTATACTGTTACATCAAATGAGATACTATGTTACCAAACTGTACAACTCTAAAGCTACACTTTACAACATCTAAACTATACATTGCAAAACTGTATAACTAATATATTTACATTTCCACTAGATAGCTTTGATGCCTTGTGTGATGCGGTGAAAGATATGAACCAATGTTGCTTTGTTTGCTTTGCTCACAGTCTTCATTATGCTCCATATTCATTGTTCCATTGACCACATTGTTGACTTTGGTGTGTATACCAGTATCCCCCCCACAAACTGGCAAGGTGTAGGGATCACACATGCCAAGTTTCGATAAACATTGTCTGAAAGGATAGGTAGTGAGAGCTTTGGTGAAAATGTCAGCAGCTTGTTTTGTAGATATGTAGGAGATGTGAAGTTGACCAGCTTTTATCTTATCTCTCAAAAAATGGCAATCCAGTTCAATGTGTTCAGTTCTAGCATGTTGAACTGGATTGGAGGCAAGTGCTATTGTAGAAATGTTGTCACAAATGATTCTCACAGGAGTTGTGATAGAAACTTTGAAGTCTTTCAAAAGTGCAATGAGCCATGTAATCTCACAAGAGCAATCTGCAAGTGCTCTGTACTCGGCCTCAGTGGAGTCTAGATACAACCGGTTGTTTCTTTAAATGCCAGGAAATGAGTGTCTTGCCTAGAAAAACCCCAAAACTAGCTATTGATCTCCTTGAGTTTGGACTGTTACCCCAGTCACTATCACAATAGGCATGTAGAATAGCATAGTTGTGTCTTGGAAGAAATAAACCTTGTCCTGGACTAAGCTTGATGTATCTAATGACCCTGAGCTTAAAGGTGAGTAGTATGAAGTTTTTTAGAGAATTGACTCAGTAATTGAGCAACAAAGGCAAGGCCAGGTCTGCTAATAGTGAGATAAATGAGTTTACCAACAAGAGTTCAGTAATGAGAGGGATCTTCAAGTGGTTCACCATCTGTATAAGTGAGCTTAGTTCTGGCATCAAGGGGTGTCTTTGCAGGCTTTTCAGTTTGTAGATTAGCACACTCAATAAGATCCAAAGCGTACTTCCTCTGAGTCATAACCATGCCATTGTGATTTATGAGAAACTCAATTCCAAGATAATAATGAAGAGAACCAAGGTCTTTGATACTGAAAGTGTTGTGCAGTTGAGTCTTGATATCTGAAATAAGAGTGGAGTTGTTGTCTGCAAGTAGAATATCATCTACATAGATGAGAAGAATGAGTGTATCAGTACCCTTGTAGAATATAAAGAGAGAGGTGTCTGAGTGACTTTGATTGAAACCAATGGAGAGAAGGAAGGTTGTAAGCTTGATGAACCACTGCCTGTTGGCTTGCTTGAGACCATATAGTGATTCTTGAGTCTGCAAACTGAGTTGGGTGGCAAGGATATCATGTAACCACTTGGAACCTTCATGTACACCTCTTCATTTAGATCACCATGTAGGAAAGCATTGTTGATGCAAAGTTGGTGAACAAACCAGTTGTTGATGGATGAAACAACTATCAAGGTTATCACATTCACCATTTTTGCAACTGGTGCGAAAGTCTCTGTATAATTAATGCCCTCTTTTTAGTTTAAACCTTTGCAACTAACCTGTCCTTGTACTTGTCAACAGAACCATTAGCAAGATATTTAATTCTATAGACCCATTTATATCCTATTGCTTGTTTGCCAGGTGGAAGTGTGGTGACTTCCCAAGTGTGATTAGACACTAGTGTAGATATTTCTTTATTCATAGCTTCTTTCCATTTAGGATGCTTAGATGCTTCAGTATAAGATGTTTGTATCTAGATGGATTATGTTAATGAAATGTTTTGTATTAGTGTTATGCATGTTGTTATAATTAATGAAGTTTGAAGTGTGGTGTTTGGTGAAGGTGGAGTTAGCAGTGGAAGGTTTATAATGATGAAAATCTTTGAGTTTAGATGGTGTGTTTTTGGTTCTGTTTGATTTTCTAGGTGGTGGTGGTGGTGGTGCAGTAGAATGTGTTGACTCAGGAGAAGGTGTAGGTGATGGTTCAGTGTTGATTGTTGGTTCAATGGAAGGCGGGGATGGTTCAGAAGGAGATGGATGTGGTAGTTCAGATGATGAAGGAGTTGGGTCAGTAGGTGGTGTGGTGTGAGTTGGTGTTGTATGTTCAGGTGTAGTAGATGGAGAAGGTGTAGGGGTAGTGGTGCTTGGTGGTGGATAAAAGATGGTGTTTTATGGAATGGTGTGGGGTTATGGAGCAAAGTAAGGTGTAGTGGTATGAAATGGAAAAATGTGTTCATGAAAAGTAACATGCCTGCTTACAAATATCTTTCTGGTGTCCTGTGCTAGAAGCAAGTATCCTTTCTGGTGTTGTGGGTAACCAAGTAAGATGGATGGTATGGCTCTCTTGTCAAATTTCCTAGTGTATGGGTTGAAGCAAAGGCTTGGCATTCAATAACTTTTAGGTGTTGTAGGTCAGGTGGTGTGTGATATAAGACTTCATAAGGTGATTTGTAGCTCAAAACTTTAGAAGGGAGTTTGTTGATTAAATAGGTTGCTGCCATGAGACAATATCCCCCAAGGTGAGTAGGAAACTTGGCTTGAAAGTGGATTGATCTTGCAACTTCTAGTAAATGTTTGTGTTTTCTTTCAGCTATTCCATTTTGCTGAGGTGTGTTTGGACAAGATGTTTGGTGTATATTGTCGTTGTCTTGAAAGAAAGTGGTGAGTGAGTGGTTGATGAATTCAGTAACATTATCACTTCTGAATATTTTGATTTTGGTTTTGAAATGTGTTTCAACATAGTGATAAAAGTTCTTGACTGTGGAGATGACATGGTGTTTAGTTGGGATAAGAAAATTCCATGTTGTTCTTGTATGATCATCTACCAAAGTTAGGGAATATTTACAATTATTCATTGTCGCTTGTCTGTATGGACCCCATGTGTCAGCATGTATCAAATCAAAAGGACCATTAGCATGAGATGTGCTTGTAGGAAAAGGTAAAGAAGTTTGCTTAGAAATAGGACAAATGGTACAAGCTAGCTTTGTTACATCATTGGTGAAGTTTGACAACTCTTTTATTTGCTTTAATACATGAGCTGAGGGGTGTCCTAATCTAGCATGCCACAAGTGTAAACTAGTAGTATGAGATAGTACAATTGGCGATGGTTTAGGATCTGTGATAGGTGCGGTGAGGCTGTTATCTAGCTTGATGATGTAGAGCCCTTTAGACTGGATTCCATAGGCAATCCTCTGATTGTTGCCCTGAAATATGCAAGTGAAGTGATTAAACAATACAAAAAGGTTTGTGGTTTTGGTGATTTGGCTTACTAATAGAAGGTTGTAGGCAAATGATGGAATGTATAGAACATTATGTAGGATAAGGCCTTGTTTTACCCTAACTAAACCAACCATTGTGACTGTGACAGTGTAACCATTGGGTAGGGTGACTATGAATGGAATAGTGCATTTGATTACATTAAACATAAGGGTTAAGGTTATGCAGATATGATCTGTGGCACCACTATCAACTACCCAAGCATCTTTAAACATTGAGACACAAGAAGCAATGAACAAATATCTCCCTGCTGCTAAGAGTTTAGAATCACATTTACCTTGGGAGTTTTGGATCATCATCAGAACTTGGTTCAGCTGGTTTTGAAGAGTGTCCATTTTAGAATAAATTGCATCATCAGCTTGCATTCCACTCCCATTTGCACTTGACTCACTTGTGGATGCTCCATCTTGCCTAGAACCAGTGTTTTGTTCTGACCCAACCATGTTGACTGTTCTGTTATGTCTGTATTGTGTTATCTTGTTTGACCCATTGTTTGTCCCATTGTTTCCAGGCTTAAACTTCCCATGTAATGGATGACCTACAGGGTAACCAACCAGTTGATAACATTCACTTTGATAATGTCCCTCTTTATGACAATTGCCACATATAACTCTTGGTTTGAAGGTGCTTCACCTACTGGTTTGATAGCCATTGTTTGGGACATTGCTGGATCTTGGTTGCCTATTGGTTGGTGTGGTGTTGTTTGTGCCAGATTTCCTTTGATTTGTGAAAGTGTTCATGATTGTGGGTGTAAGATACTTTGGTGTTTGTGATTCTCTTTGCTTTTCCTCTTGTCTTAACATAGCATAGGCCTTGATTGCATTAGGCATCGGCTGCATCAATAGGATTTGACCTCTGACATTTGAATAACTTTCATCTAACCCCATAAAAAACTGTAGTAACCTCTTTATGTTTTCCCTTGCACCATTGAGTCTTCCATTTGCACAAACACAGTTACATGTACACATGTATGGTGCCTCTAATGCATCCATCTCATCTCATAGACCTTTTAGTTTCTAATAATACACTTCAATTGAACAGTTAACTTGCTTCAATTGAGTAATCTCAATGGTCAACTGATAGATTCTATGCCCATCCAACTGAGAGTAGTGTTCTTGTAACTCATTCCAAAGTGCTGATGCTGAATGAACAAAGCTTAAATTGTTGCTGATTTGATCTGTTACTATGTTCAAGATCCATGAGATGATCATATCATTGTTTCTTTCCCATAAAGCTCTTTCTGGTGATTCAGTGTTTGGTTCTTGATACTCATTAGTGACAATCTTGAGCTTATTATTTGCATTCAGTGCAATCATCATGGATCTTTTCCATGAACTGTAGTTTTCTGAACCAGTGAGT
Organism: Artemisia argyi; assembly: GCA_030686995.1. Taxonomy (NCBI): domain Eukaryota; kingdom Viridiplantae; phylum Streptophyta; class Magnoliopsida; order Asterales; family Asteraceae; genus Artemisia; species Artemisia argyi. The sequence goes on from CM060699.1 coordinate 105,258,392, forward strand.
TTCTTGGAGATGAGGATAAGACCAGGATGATCATTTTGATGAAGAAATAGTGGGTGATTGACTGAATTAGTATAAGTAGCAGTGTTTGTTTCACTTCTTGCATCAGAGGTTGCAGAAGCCATGGTTTTGGTTTGTTTTGAGTGAGTTTTATGTGGTTTTGATTGGAGATTTTGTGATATGATGTGTAAAATTGAATTCTGTATGGAATTTGACGATTATTGATGGTGGTTTGGATGAATTTGGTGATGTTTTTTAAGCTTTTGAGTAGTTGTTAATGGTGGAAAAATTTGGAGGGAAAGTTAGTTACGGTGGTGGTCAAAGTTGGTTATGGTGGTCAACGGCAATTGTGGTGGTTTGTTAGGATGGTTGTTACAGAGGACCATGGAGGTCTATGCTCTGATACCATATTGTAAAATGAGAAAAAGTGAGAAATGGTAAAATGGAATTGTATTATTAAAATGAAAAATGAAGTGTCCATAGACTACTTATACTGTTACATCAAATGAGAAACTATGTTACCAAACTGTACAACTCTAAAGCTACACTGTACAACATCTAAACTATACATTGCAGAACTGTATAACTAATATCTTGACATTTCCACTAGATATATTTGATGCCTTGTGTGATGTGCTGAAAGATATGAACCAATGTTGCTCTGTTTGCTCTGCTCACAATCTTCATTATGGTCCATATTCATTGTTCCATTGACCACATTGTTGACTTTGGTGTGTATACCAGTAGTTTTCTATTGTACTCCTGCATTTAACAGCTTAACCTATCATGACCTTTTGACGTAGGGCACAGCAAGCAGAAAAACACGAATTCAGCATTGTATGCATTAAATGAAACCGATTGCAATATATGGGCACACAAATAAAACCAAAGTTATGCCAACAATTTGATGGAACAAGTACACTTTGGTATTTATACTATGATATACCTTATTTGTTACTGACTTTTTTCATATAAAAGCCCGGGTGCCATCCTTTGTAAGGTTTCACGAACACCACTAGACACCATGTTGTGTTCTATTACCTTTGATAGCCCATGATCTCCTTCCTGGAAAGTCATAATGCATAATTATATCATAGGAAAGTTAACCAAAAGAACAAAACTGCTCATGGAATAGAATGAAGAAATTGTACCTCTTGGCCTGGTGAGGGCATGGGATTTTCCTCCGCATTTTGTTAATGACTTGGGACTTCTTCAGTAGAAAGGTCATCCTTTACTTCAACTTTTGGATCGTTATCAACAAAGACCTGATGGTAACACATATAATTTAATACCGGGTAATATCATTTCAAGACTTTCATAATGAATAAGAAACATACGAAGCTATAGTCCAAACTCTCTTACCCCACATCTTGTACCAAAAAAGGTGCCTTATAAAACTAACTTTTGTGGGGTATTATTATCACTTAAGACTAATGATGTTTTTCTTCACATAATTCGTAGCCTGCAACTAAGGGGGTGTTTGGGTACTCATTTTCATATATAGTGACTAGTGCATAGTTCTATAACTAGAATCAGATTGCCAAATGAAACAAATAAGTGATTTAGGCATACTTGGACGATTCTATATCTACCCAGAAATATTAGTTATGTTGCAGCAACATATCTTACAAAACCTTACAACTTTAATATTATGAATAAAACAAATTTTGTGTTCAGACTTGATAATCAAACACATTTACTAATCTCTTTTCAGAATGTGTTATTATTTATTGCCAAAACTACATTTACTCGTGCCTAAGGTCTACAAACAAACAACTTAGTAACACAACTCAGTCGGACATTTCAACAAACATTTCAACAAACATTTGGATTACACTCTAAATATACAATTCACAATGTTGTGAACAATTTTTTTTCACAAAACTGATTCGGACATTTCGTCGAGCACTTGGTCTGCACGTATTTAATACATTCAAACTAGAGATATAAGTATCAACTGGAACTCCATAAGCACGCACACCACATTTCCTTCAACGAGTTGCCCCTGACTACCTATCAGTCAAATATTGCAATGCATACATTTTCAACCTTGTTTGGCGTTTATATAAGTCCATCTGCACGGTTTATAAAAGCCACAAAACCACAATTTTTTTTGTCATTTTCGCTCCTCTTCTGTCCTTGGCCACATTATTTTCACACTAGCAATGGTTCCAAATCTTCCAAATGTCTACCTGAAATGTATTGACCATAGAAAGTAAGACACAAATATATGTGAGTTTGACGAGATTACAAAAGATGAAATGCAAGGTTAAGTCCTTCCAAATATTATAAGAGCTAAAATTCTTGTTTAAATGAGAGTAGAGGTTAACAATCTGATTCGTATATTTATGTTGAAATTTTCCAGCTATACCGGTAATGTAAACTTTTATGTGTCACACAGATGGGAAATTATATGTATTGAAGTTAATGTTTAGTTGAATCATTTATGGAGCTTCTAAGTTGCAAACTTTCTTAGTGTGAAATTTAAAAATTTCATGTCACTAATTTTAATATTCTTATTATTTAACAATTTTTTTTAATAATTAATTTCGTCGGAAGTTATCCGTGTACGTCAAAAAACATTCAATTAATTCAACTGCGACTAGACTACGTCCATTCTACACTTTTTATGCATCATTGTTTCCTTACAATCCTATTTTAAAAGTCAGTTTTCAATTTTTCTATTTTTACGTAAACCTTGCATCTTTACGGTTTACACGATTTAAATTTATGTTTTAAGGTTTTAACAAAGTAAACCAACCTCTTATTCTATTACTAATTTTTATGGAATTCATTATTTTTGTTTCTAATCGTTTTATCAAAAATTGTCATTTTTAACTAATTCCGCGTCGTGCCTAGGATATTTAATTGTTACATCATTTAAGAAATCAACAATTTCATATTTTAGCTTCGAGAGCTTAATTATTTCTATTTTAGTGTTTCCCGACTTTTCCCGCGTTTTAGCCGAAAACCGTGTCAATATTTTCAAACTTTGTAACATTTTAATTAAGTGTTCTTAAACAAAATAATGTAATGTAAATTTTTAGAAAAATATACACATATAGAAACCAAACACCCCCTTTTTATTTTGGACTCCTACAAAATCATAAACCAAACACCCCCTTTTTATTTTGGACTCCTACAAAATCATAAACCAAACACCCCCTTATTAAGAAAAATAATAAAAAATAATAAATCCCACCCCATCGACCCAATATACACCCACTCAAAACACATATTACACAACCAAACTCTCTTTTCCTCCCTCTTGAAAGTCACGACTCACAACAAAGGCCACAAGGATTCACCATTTTAAAATTTTGATCTAATTCAATCACTTGGAGCCTTTATTACCAAACGGACATATAATATTGAGAATTGAGGTAAATGACAATTGAATACCTCGTAAGGGGCATTTAAACTTGGCCAAGGTTCGGTTTCATGAGCTCAATGCTATAAATCTTATTTCTCGACTTGTATTTGTTACATGTCAACTTAATTACGGGCGTAGCCCAACTTCTTTTAAACTGAATTATCTTGTATTCACTTTTTACTTATTAAACTCTATGAATTCACTCAACATTATTGTTGACTTTTTAGCATGTATTTTCTCAGGTATTTGGCTAGCTGAGCATTGGGAGCAATCAGAGTCGCGTGGATATCAAATATTGAAAGACTTGTTTTCTACACATTCGATAACCTTTTATCTTTAAAATATACATATATGTCATGTTTTAACTCTTGTAACTTAAGTTTTAAATAGAAATTGTTGGGACCTTTGAACTCTGATTTATCAAATCGAATGTGACATTTTATTAAACGTCTCTTTTGAGGTCGTTTTATGTAACTTGTGTGTATGAACTATGAAGTGACACCCAAATTGGTATTCCGCTGCGTTGTAATTTTGGGGGTGTCACAAAATGGCATCAGAGCATTAGTTATAGCGAATTAGGTCGTTTTCAAAACCTAAACTATAATTGATTTTCGAATTTTTTTTAAAGTCTTTCACCATTGTTTGATATCCCCGTACGCTTGCTCCCAGGTAACTTATATGCTCTATTTTGCATCTATACTTCTATTATATGATTAATGAGTATATCCCTTAGTCATGATTCACTCTTTCACTTCTATCTTATGGTGTCATAATATTTACTTTATATCGGTCGGTTATTTATACGCTGACCACTCCGATTATCGCGTACTTTGTGTTTTCTTATTTTCTCCCTCGAACGTCAATACTAGTATTGTACAAGGATACCTGTACATATATGTGTTACTCTCTTCTCAAATTCTTACGCATGTGTGTAGTACTATGATATGTATTAATGAGTTCGTTTACTTTTAACCTTTTATGAACGATGTGGTGATCTCCGAAACATTTCTACTACTTTACTTTATTTCCTTTTTATGATATTGACATTCGGTGTACTTTGTCAATTCCACTAGTGAAAATTCTTCTTATGCCTTTGAATCACGTATGTTGTTTTCATTATCCATTATTTTGAAATCTTCCGATTGATGGGAGTATGACCTTAACTTGTCATCTTAGATCGTTGATGAGGCGAAAAATGATCCATTTTTAGGGGGTCATTTAAGCCCAGAATTGAATTTATTTGATCAAATATTGCCCTAAATCGTTCCTTTTGTGATTTTAGATACTTTGGGAGTGAAATCTGGAAAAGGAAGCAATTCGGACGTTTTTGGAGCATAAAAGTGAAGAAAACGCCAAAGACTTAATTTTCCATGATGGGAACAGTGTGTGACGGCGTCAAGAAAGCTTTCCAGACGACGTCAAGAGTAAAGATCATGACGACCCAGTACAGAAATGAAGGCGTCACAAAGAAGAGCGTCAAGAGTTAAATATGTGACGGCCTGCAAAAGTGGACTACATGACGGCGTCAAATGTAGATCAAGGCAGTCCGAGGATTATTTTGGCGGCGAGATGACGGCGTCACAAGGTTGTTCTTGACGCCGCCAGCCTCTAATATCTATATATAGTTTTCTAATTTTCATTCATTAGAGAGGAAGAAGTTTGGAGAAACCCTAAGGCCGAACCATATACGTATTTTACAGCTTTTTCAAGGGTTTTCAGCCCTTGAACCCTTACATGTGTTATTGAGATAAGTGTTCTTTTAATTCAATCAATATGTGTATGTGTTGGTTGTCTATATCTTGTGCTTGTCTTGATTCCACCATGTTAGGCTAGATTTATCTTGTGTTTGCTTAGATCTAATGAAACCTAGATGTTGATTATGTGTTGATTACATGTTTATGGTTGTATTGGATGAATGATTTCAATGTTAGGCTTAAGAAAACTGGCAGATCTCCAAATGGTAACATGCTTGAACGTCTTAGGAAACATGAACCGATGTGTACTAAGTTTTATTGGTTGTATTTAATGCATGAGTAAATTCTAATGATCCCATGTTAGGAGCTTCTTGCAGGCTCGACATAGGAGTGAAGTAGGCACTCATAGGATTGGGGAAGTAAGTACGCCACCCCATGAATGGTATTAAGGAATACAATCCGTCATCCACGTAACTATAACCAGTAATTAACGTGTAAAAGATATCTAGGGAGTAGTGAAATCTAAGTAAACACATTTCTCCACTTATTGCTCACAACCTTAGTTTAATATAGTTTTATTTTCATTTTTAGTATTTTATTTTGATTGCATTTTAGTATTGGGTTAGTTGACTAGCAACTAATTCCGCCCAAATCCTTCAAACCCGAGATATTACTTGCTTTCTAAAAAAAATATAAAAATACAAAAAAGAATCATCCCTCATCTCTAGAACTAGTATTTAGGTTTTCTAATCCTAGCGACAATATTCCTAGCTGAACGATCAATCCCCCGGTACTTGTCATTATACTATACTACATCGATCAGGTACACTGCCTGGTGGGGGTTTTAAGCTTCTCGAGATCCCTCGAGAGGTAAAGCCTGGTGCAATCCCCACGCATCAAGTTTTTGGCGCCGCAGCCCGGGGAATAGTTATTTTCTAGGTTAGAATCTCTTTTTATTTGGTCTACTCGCTAGATTCCTTTCTAGTAAGATTTTATTTTTATTTTTAGGTTCTCTTTAGTCTATCTTATTTCTTTGTTTTCTTTGTTCGTAAATTATCTCGATGGATAACAATAACATTGATCGTTTGATTCCTGTTATTCGTGTTTTTCGTCGTAGGATTTTCCAAATGCCCGCCCCAATCCCTTTAGTAGAGAATGAGAACCCACCTAACCTATCGCCCAACCACCACTTTGACAATAATTCTGAGTTAGAGGAGTCTGATCATGATGATGACCGTAGGGCTAGTCCTTTTTACTATTCAGACTCCGATGAGGATCTTGATGATGGTGATGTGATTAATGAGGATAGGATGGAAGAGGAAGTGAACCCTTTTAGGTATGTCGACCCTAGAACAAGGATTGAGAGTGATAGTTCATTCAACATGCAATTTCCTTGTAAGATCGGATTTAGGAGCTTTAACACCTATCTTAACTCATCTATCCCAATGAACATAATCTCGCGTAATGAATATAATAAAATCATGGTAGATGAATTAGATTACAAAGGAGAAAACATTATTGCTAGGACAATACCATTGCATGTGTTTGTAGGAAGCTTGGTTTATCTTGTTGAGTTCATGGTTATGGAGAGTCTAGGAGAATTTATTGATGATAAGTTAACCCAGGTTGTGTTTGGAAAACCCTTCAAAAGGTTGACCAACCTTGATGAAAAACTTATAGAAGGGTTGATTACATTCTCGGATGGGGAAGAAGATTTTGTCTACCAAATGCCCTACAAAATTGAGCAATACCGCCTTCTCTCTAATATAGAAAAGAAACATAAGCAAGCAGCTTATTATAGGAATGATGAGGATAGACATAGAGGAGTAGAGTATGTGAAGAATAGGATGCTTGGTTTCTACAAAGAATGTTTGCAACTAGGTCCGGAATACAAAACTGGTTTAGAAGACGACTTAGAGAGTGAAACCAACGATGAAGTCACGTAGTAACCCATGACTTTGAGTCTAGCTACAAGACTCGTAAATAAAGAAAAACGCTTCTTGGGAGGCAACCCATGTTTTGTGTGATTTTTATTTTGTTTGTTTGTTATTTGCTTCCGTATGCATGCTTTATTTTTATTGTGGGTAGATCATGTTTCTAAATTAAAAAGTGGAAATACTTTACTTTGTTGTTTAGCCTAGTCTTAACTTCACCTAAAGGTATTTTTGCAAACGATAAGTGTAAGGGGAAACCCCAAATATGTTTTTAAGAAACAAACCGATCATGATTCTCCACAATATTAAGTGAACATGTATATTCGTATTTGTTAGAGTCAAATGCTTGTATCGAGTCATAATGAAGTTTTGCAGGATTTTCCAGGAAGTAGGGCCAAGTTTTTCCAGAAATTTTCCAGAAACTTAACATAAGAATTTCTGCAGGTCACTTCTGACGGCGTCATGAGCTTGCTCTTGACGGCGTCACGGGTAAAAATCTGGAAATTTTACCGGTTTTGTTTTTCTAACGGAGTCTTAAAGTTTTTGCTGAATTATTAAGTTTTATAATCTCCAGGAAATCTGCAAACTTCATCCACAAGCATTATATCTTACTTTGTTTTCTAGGATTTAATAACTTATGTAGATTGCCGCCGATTTTATGCGAGGTTACCTTGTCTGTTTTCTCAGGATTTACAGGTTATGTATGACAAGAAGATGATTTATATTCTGGAAGGGAAGCTTTGATTGTTCATTTTCTTGGAGGAAGATTTAACCTGGCCACCTTATTATCCATACCGAGCGAATCAGGGGAGTATTTGATTTCATTCTTTTTACTTATTTCACTTTTACATTCTTTACTTGAACATTGGGGACAATGTTCATCTTAAGTGTAAGGGGAGGGTAAAAAGATGATACCTTGCAAATACACTTTCGCTTGAGTTTGTTTGTTTAATGGTAGATGTGTAATAAAACTATGAGAAATACTTGTTAGTGCAATTTTAGCGCCAAATTTAAAATTTTTTACAACATTTAGGAGTGAAACTTTAGCCATAGCAAGCGTCTCATTGATAGGAGATTGTATGAATAGCACATAACCGTACCATTCAGAAAAGTTTTCCACCCAAATATGTGAGGTTCGCCTTTAGATTTGATAGGAAAAGCATTTACTATTAGTGCTTATGAGTGTATCGGTAGCATTTAGATTCTAGAACTTGCGTTAGTGATGCATCCCGAGACCACTAGTGAGACTACATTCGTGTAGTTGGATTTACTACATGATAAGAGGCATTAGGATCACCCTTGTGTTAAACTCATATTATAATTACTTGACCATTTAAGTCATATTACTTGGCTAGTTAAGTCAACTAATTTTCCCACACCCTTAGCGTTGTACTCATTTTTAGTACACGAAACCCCTAGTACACCCCTCCGAGCCTATCTTTTCGTTTCTAACTTTAAGCATTTTACTAAAAGGAAGAATTTGTTACACCCCACTTAAATGTACACGCAAATCGCCTTAGCCTTCCGTGTATACGCTCATCTTTAGTGCATTATTGTTATTTGTTAAACCCTAAGTTAACTATCTAATTGATTGCATGGTTGCTAAGTCGAGTCATATCCTTGTACATATTGTTTTGGACGATTGAGACTCATGGGTAAAGTACTTATTTTATGGAGTAATGGGGAAGAACATCATATATTACCCCCATATGTACGTTAATCTTAAAAGTACTCCAAGTGTTTTGATTTTCTTAATTCGAGTCATTAGATTAGTTTATTGTAAAGTATGTAAAAATTCAAGTGTAATGGGAATGTTTATTCCCTATGATGTATTATTTTGGATGGTAGGGTAAGAGTGTATGCAAATAAAAAAAAAATGGAAAAAATCAAGAAAAAGAAAAAAAATAGAAAAAGAAAAAGAGAAAAACATACGAACTACCATCCCTTTTCATTCTATGTTTATTTTATGTTTTTGTTATTTTTCATTTATTAGCTTAAGTCGAGTCTAGTCTTGGCTTAGCAACGCCATATTGTACATGTAATTAACCAAGATTGTTAACTCGCCACCAGTAAAGACTGCCTATATCCAACAAAACCGTGTATTTCATATCCCTACACCTAAAGTTACAACCCTTTTGAAAGACCTCTTTGATAGTTTATCCTAGGTGCTTACGTCATGTGGTGGAGGTTCGAACCTTTTCCAAGCCTATGGTAATCTATTTTGCTATGACAGGTAGTGAGAGATATCTTCCATTTCCATATTGTAATTTATATTTTATTACACCCGAGAGATGTGAGTATCTAAACACTATTTGTGAGGTGCTAGTGTATGACCTCCGTGCTTGTCTTTGGTCTTTAGTGGAACGATTATTTGTTGTAATTACTTTTATATTAGTGTTAAATGACCCCTAACTTGTATTTTGATTAGAATAAAAGCGCATTTGCTTGAGGACAAGCAAATCTCAAGTGTAAGGGTATATGATGAGGCGAAAAATGATCCGTTTTTAGGGGGTCATTTAAGCCCAGAATTGAATTTATTTGATCAAATATTGCCCTAAATCGTTCCTTTTGTGATTTTAGGTACTTTGGGAGTGAAATCTGGAAAAAGAAGCAATTCGGACGTTTTTGGAGCATAAAAGTGAAGAAAACGCCAAAGACTTAATTTTCCATGATGGGAACAGTGTGTGACGGCGTCAAGAAAGCTTTCCAGACGGCGTCAAGAGTAAAGATCATGACGACCCAGTACAGAAATGAAGGCGTCACAAAGAACAGCGTCAAGAGTTAAATATGTGACGGCCTGCAAAAGTGGACTACATGACGGCGTCAAATGTAGATCAAGGCAGTCCGAGGATTATTTTGGCGGCGAGATGACGGCGTCACAAGGTTGTTCTTGACGCCGCCAGCCTCTAATATCTATATATAGTTTTCTAATTTTTATTCATTAGAGAGGAAGAAGTTTGGAGAAACCCTAAGGCCGAACCATATACGTATTTTACAGCTTTTTCAAGGGTTTTCAGCCCTTGAACCCTTACATGTGTTATTGAGATAAGTGTTATTTTAATTCAATCAATATGTGTATGTGTTGGTTGTCTATATCTTGTGCTTGTCTTGATTCCACCATGTTAGGCTAGATTTATCTTGTGTTTGCTTAGATCTAATGAAACCTAGATGTTGATTATGTGTTGATTACTTGTTTATGGTTGTATTGGATGAATGATTTCAATGTTAGGCTTAAGAAAACTGGCAGATCTCCAAATGGTAACATGCTTGAACGTCTTAGGAAACGTGAACCGATGTGTACTAGGTTTTATTGGTTGTATTTAATGCATGAGTAAATTCTAATGATCCTATGTTAGGAGCTTCTTGCAGGCTCGACATAGGAGTGAAGTAGGCGCTCATAGGATTGGGGAAGTAAGTACGCCACCCCATGAATGGTATTAAGGAATACAATCCGTCATCCACGTAACTATAACAAGTAATTAACGTGTAAAAGATATCTAGGGAGTAGTAAAATCTAAGTAAACACATTTCTCCACTTATTGCTCACAACCTTAGTTTAATATAGTTTTATTTTCATTTTTAGTATTTTATTTTGATTGCATTTTAGTATTGGGTTAGTTGACTAGCAACTAATTCCGCCCAAATCCTTCAAACCCGAGATATTTACTTGCTTTCTAAAAAAATATAAAAATACAAAAAAGAATCATCCCTCATCTCTAGAACTAGTATTTAGGTTTTCTAATCCAAGCGACACTATTCCTAGCTGAACGATCAATCCCCCGGTACTTGTCATTATACTATACTACATCGATCAGGTACACTGCCTGGTGGGGGTTGTAAGCTTATCGAGATCCCTCGAGAGGTAAAGCCTGGCGCAATCCCCACGCATCAATCGTGTCATCCTTTGGCACTTACCTGTGCGAATGCGATTGACTAATGTCATATTATTATTCTCGTTACTTCTCATGATTTTGATGAATCACGTCGTTAGTTAGACATCCTTTTATTTATTGTAACACTTGATCTTGTCGTGTATTCTGTTTTGGGACGGACATACTCAAGTAGGATGATTTATAATCGTCTTATTGAAATGAATTGGGACGCTTCTTCATTTGAATAAGGAAATTATAAACCGCCGAACCATAAATTCATAAATCATCACTTACATGGATTGGGACGCCTCTTTATGTAATTGACGAGTTATGAATGAGTGGGTTTATGTGTATCCACCATAGCGTGTGTACGAATCATTCTTTTGGCTATGAACTCTTCTCAACTCGTAATTTGTTATGTGGATTTTTTCGATTTTGTATCAACCACCGCGAGCTTGATAAGCTAATAGTAATGTACTATTATCCGCTTCCACGAATTGACGACTTGATAAATTCCTTGTCTCCTATTGTCTTATCGCCAACACTTTTATTCTATCCTTTCCTTTAAGGACCCTCATGACATTCTATTCGTTCCGTCATACCATTGCTTACACATTAGGTGATTTCTATCACTTGTTCTATCTTCGTTGCTACCTTTATACTTTGTCAAAATCCCGAACACAAAATGCATTAAACACCTTCATGGGCTTCTATAAAAATTTTATGCGTCTTTATGAAAATTTTACAAATACTTCACAAGTGTTTAAATTACCAAAATGACCTTAAGGTAAAGAGTCGGTTCTAACCACCCTCTTATGTTAAAATCATAACCAATATTTATAATGACACCATGCCCTATATTTCAAATTACACTTTTTATACATCATATTTTAATCACGTCGTGAGGATATGACTGATTTAAACTTCGTTTCAACTAATGATTCCTAAAAATTTGAAAATAGACATTCTACAATCACAACCATAAACCCGAGTTTCAACATGATTTTTATACATGTTTCCATCCCAAAAATCTTTAAAACGACAAAAAATGATTAAGAAGAATTGAGCGCCGGGACGTCGCTCTCTTAAGGGGTACGTGCTGTGACATTTCAAAAATTTCATGTCACTAATTTTAATATTCTTATTATTTAACAATTTTTTTAATAATTAATTTCATCGGAAGTTATCCGTGTACGTCAAAACACATTCAATTAATTCAACTACGACTAGACTACGTCCATTCTACACTTTTTATGCATCATTGTTTCCTTACAATCCTATTTTAAAAGTTACTTTTCAGTTTTTCCATTTTTACGTAAACCTTGCATCTTTACGGTTTACACGATTTAAATTTATGTTTTAAAGTTTTAACAAAGTAAACCAACCTCTTATTATATTACTAATTTTTATGGAATTCATTATTTTTGTTTCTAATCGTTTTATCAAAAATTGTCATTTTTAACTAATTCCGCGTCGTGCCTAGGATATTTATTTGTTAAATCATTTAAGAAATCAACAATTTCATATTTTAGCTTCGAGAGCTTAATTATTTCTATTTTAGTGTTTCCCGACTTTTCCCACGTTTTAGCCGAAAACCGTGTCAATATTTTCAAACTTTGTAACATTTTAATTAAGTGTTCTTAAACAAAATAATGTAATGTAAATTTTTAGAAAAATATACACATATAGAAACCAAACACCCCCTTTTTATTTTGGACTCATACAAAATCATAAACCAAACACCCCCTTTTTATTTTGGACTCCTACAAAATCATAAACCAAACACCCCCTTATTAAGACAAATAAAAAAAATAATAAATCCCACCCCATTGACCCAATATACACCCATTCAAAACACAGATTACACAACCAAACTCTCTTTTCCTCCCTCTTGAAAGTCACGACTCACAACAAAAGCCACAAGGATACAACATTTTAAAATTTTGATCTAATTCAATCATTCAAGACTCTTATTCAAGGGATTATAAGATGTTTCCAAGATTCAATTCATCCTAATTTGAAGTTTTAGGATTGATTTCGTGGGTTATTGGAGAGGGTTTTTGTTCAATCTTGATCATCTTGTTCATTGTATTGTAAGCCTCTTTGATTTCTACTTTTGATTGATAATTTATTTTTGTTTTGCATTTGCTTAATTTTCACTCTATACAAGCATGCATGTTCTTGAGTTTGTTTGATTTTGATTTGATCATGAACATCAATTTTTTGTGTATGAGATATGTTATAAGAGGTTTAGATGGCATTGCATGGTATTGGATAGTGTTAGAATTGATGTTTGGATGGATTTTGAGGTCGATATAGGGACTGTTTTAGACCAGCAGATAAAACGAATTGGTGTGCAATATTTTTTGCTTATGTCCTGCTGGGAAATTACATTTTTAGATAGATATATGTCTTTGCTTCAAGTGGCGAATTGGAGGGTTTATCAACTCCTCCAAATGAATGAGTTACGGCCATTTTGCTAGAATTGATCAGTTCTGAACTACTTTTGTAAAAAGGAGTTTAACTCCAGGTTTTTACACTAAAAGTGTTGGAATAAAAGTTGAGACCTGTAGTATACATCATAGGCTAACATTTCCAAGTGGAATTGGGCGTAGCCCAATCTTTAACTGCCTCGATCTTTGCTGGGTCGACTTGTAATCCTTGGCTATCAATGACATGGCCAAGAAATTGAACTCTTTGTATCCAAAAATCACACTTTGAAAATTTGTCATACAATTGCTCCTTTTTGAGTAGTTCCAGGATTGTTCTGAGGTGTTCTTCGTGCTCTTTTCTACTCTTGGAATAAATCAAGATATCGTCAATGAATACAATCACATACTTATAAAGATACGGTTTGCACACTCTATTCATGAGATCCATGAATACCGCAGGTGCGTTGGTTAATCCGAAAGGCATTACCTGAAACTCATAATGACCATAACATGTTCTAAATGCCCTCTTCGGGATATCCTCTTCCCGAACTCTAAGTTGATGGTAACCGGATTTTAAATCAATCTTGGAATAAAAGCAGGAACCTTGTAGCTGATCGAACAAGTCGTCGATTCTGGGGAGTGGATAACGATTCTTCACTGTTAACTTGTTCAGCTCACGATAGTCGATGCACACTCTGAAAGATCCGTCCTTCTTCTTCACAAACAAAACCGGTGCTCCCCAAGGCGAGGAACTCGGTCTAATGAATCCTTTGTCTAAAAGTTCTTGTAATTGATTCGACAATTCTTGCATCTCAGAAGGTGCAAGTCGATACGGTGCTCGCGCAATTGGTGCGGCTCCTGGCACTAATTCAATTTGAAACTCAACTTGGCGTGTAGGCGGAAGTCCTGGCAATTCTTCTGGAAAAACTTCTAGAAATTCCTTAACAATTGGCACATCTTCAAGTCGTTTCTTATCCGACTTCTTTTCCGTGATGTGAGCCAAAAATGCATAACAACCCTTCTTTATGTACTTCTCGGTTTTAATGCATGATATAATACTGAGTCTAGTTCCACTTCGCTCTCCGCGAACAACTAAAGTTTCACCACTATAAGGAAGATGAACCACTTTCTCATCACAAATAATTCTTGCACGATGTCAAGACAACCAATCCATACCGATAACAACGTCGAAACTTCCAAGTTCTACGGGCATGAGGTCTATATTGAATGGATGGCTTAGGAAATTGATTGTGCAATCACGAACAACGGTGTTGGTGTTAACTAAAGACCCATCGGCTAGTTCAACGATATAGGGAATGTCTAAAGTGGTTGGTTCTATGTTAAGTAAAGGTACAAATGCAATAGAAACAAAACTTCTATCCGCTCCTGAATCAAATAAAATGGATGCATAACGATTATTAACGAGGAACGTACCCGCAACAACATTCGGGTCCTCTCAGGCATCTTCTCCTCCCATAACATAAGCTCTTCCTCGAGCCATTCCACCTTGGTTTCCAGTTCCTTGATTCTTCTTTTTTGAGCACTCACTCCTATAGTGTCCAATTTCTCCGCAGCCAAAACATGTTACTGGTGGTTTCTGATTGTCACCCAAGATTGGAAGCCTGCAATCTTTGGTGTGGTGACCAACCTTCTTGTAGTTGCTACATAGATCTGGGCAACGTCCTGGGTTATGATGTTTCTGACACTTTTCACACTTGGGTAGATTACTCGCATATCCTTTCCCTTCAGTTGGCCCTGCAGCATAGGCCCTTGCCACTTCCTGTCTCTTAGGTGGTGGCTGAATAGCATTCCCACCTTGGTTATAGTCAAACCTCCTTTTGTTGTTGTTATTGTTTGGGTTGTTGTTTCGGTTATTGAGATAGTTGCGGTTTCGATTGTTGTTATAGTTGTTGTTGTTTCGAGTGTTGTTGTAGTTGGTGTTGTTTGAACGGTTATTGTTGTTGACAACAGACTTACCCTTTACCACCTGAACCATAAGTTTCTGGGTTATTCGAATAGCCTCTTCCATTGATTGTGGGTCGAAAGATATCACATCCCCTCGGATGCTTTCAGGCAGTCCACCAGTGAAGTTCTCCATCTTTTTCTCATCGTCAGGAACCATAGTTGGACATAGTGCAGCCAACTCCTGAAACCTCCTGATGTAGGTCTCGATATCATCACCCTTTGTTACCAGCTCATAGAATTATGTTTCCAATTTTTCACCTCAGTACGAGGGTAAAACTTCTTAGTCATCAGTTTCTTAAATTGACCCCAGGTGAGCTTGTAGGCATTCTCCATACCAATAGGCTGAGCATGAGAATTCCACCATGACATAGCTTCATCCAAAAGCATACCTGTAGCAAATTTTACCTTGCTGACATCAGGGCAACTGCACATGAGGAACACATTCTCAGTCTTTTCAAACCAGCGGATCAAAGCAACCGCTCCCTCAGTGCCCTTAAACTTGATGGGATCACTAATCTTGAAATCCTTCCAAGTGCATTCACGCCTAATAGTGGGTGGTTCAACCGCCCCTGTATTAGGAGCAATCTCAGCAGCCCTAGCAGCAACTTCAGCTCTCTCAACCTCTAGAGCTTCTGCTATACTATCCCTGACCAACTTGCGGATAGCGGCTTGAGTTATAGCTGGTGTTTCTGGTGTAGTCTTACCTTTCCTTGGCGCCATACTTCTGATAAATCACAATGGATAACAACCATGAGAAAATCATAATGGAAATAGTCATCGTACCAAAGATATACACCCACAACACGTATATACACAACCACAACAAGTATAAATACAACCACGACATGTACGAGTACAACCACAACCTGTATAAATACAACCACGACATGTATAGATACAACCACAACAAGTATAAATACGATAACAATAAAGAGCAACCACGAAACATCATAAGTATAATCATAACACATGAATATAATACATGAAAATTTCGGCCTACATGGACCGATATAATATATAGCACAACCATTCCAACATAGTAGAGTCATACTTGATACATTTGTTTGTACAACAACCAAAAGACTACAAGTTTGTGGAAAACTAGAAGGGGGATTGAATAGTTTACCGCTTTTTTAAATCCTCTTTAACTTGAATATCTTTAAAAACTTTACGTTTGCTTAAAGATATAAACACAACGTTATATGTTTGATTCTTTGAAAAGCTTTTCATGTGAATAACAATTCTAACTTTACTAGTTTCATACTTTGAAAAACTTTGCTTGTGATGATCCTAACTTTGCTTGTTTAGTTCTTTGAAAAGCTTTACTTTTGTTTGAAGATATAAACACATCTTTACTTGTTTAGTTCTTTGAAAAGCTTTATATGTAACTAGCACTTTTAACAAAAGAACAACATGTAATAAGCAAAGATAAAGAAAGAAACAATCAAACCACAACATGATTGTTTATCGTGGTTCGGCTACAAGGACTCTTTTTCCTTGCCCTACATCCACGCCCCGAGTTTCCAACTCGAGAGTTATAAGCACTAATCAATAAGCTCCTTTCACCGGCGGAGAAAACCTTTACAACGTCGCTTACACTTTTACCGACACTAAGTTAGATGTCGAGTTCTTTTACACAGGTACAACCACTCCCATCGTCGCTTACACTTTTACCGACACTAAGCTAGATGTCGAGTTCTTTACCAAGGGTACAACCACTCCCATTAGTTCTTTTACAAGGGTACAACAACTCCCGACACACTATGTATTTTAGGGCCTAAAATACTAACCAATCACTTCTATATAAATGACACAAATGAAGTATAAACTACCAAAGCTTATTCATGACCAAGCTACCAAGACTTGCAACTTTTAGAGTTGAAGCTTGTAACTTCTTGAATGATCTTGTGAAGTCCCTTGCTACATAAGAGAATCACACAAATCAAAATGTTACTGAGTTAGTTGAGAGAGTATGTGAAAATATGTCCTAAAGGGGTGACTCAAAACTAACAAATGGTTTGGTATTTATAGCAAACCATTCTGCAAGTCTGGCGGATCAGGCGGACCCCTCAGAAGGGTTCCGCCCGTGTATCCCCAGGGTACCGCCAGGGCTGCAGTTGGTTTTTGCAATAAATCTTCCAAACCAAACAAGGTCACATCACATTACTCCTAGTCAAACACAAGACTTATAAGCAAGCATAAGGTTAGTCAAACACTCTTTCTTACCATAAATGTATATGGACAAAGCTTGCCCTAAATGTGATGTGACATTACTATTTTAAGAAATAAATGTGATGTGACAAGACACTTTCTAATTTAAGAAATAAAAACAATGTTTTGTTTAAAAGGAAATGTAAACCTTAGTTAAACAAGACTTAAACACTTAAAGTGATGATTTACTTATAGTTAAACTTCATACTTTGTCATTAATAAAACTTAGCAAAGATTGTAAAATATAAATAACGTTTTTAGGCGATATTTGTATTAACAAAGTTCTTAAACAATGTCCCACACGTCGGGAATAGGGAAATAGTAAAAGCTAATATAATACAAGTCTATGCCTAGGCTCCTCCGGGTGCTCTAGATGCTCCAGGTGCTCCAGATCCTCCCCTAAGGCGGCGGATCTCCCGATCCATCGCAACAACAATCTCCTCCATGTGCTCAACTCAAAGCTGGAGGGCAGCCTCCCTGGTCTCTGCAGCTGTCATCCTCTCCTGAGCTAATGCCAACTGATGTGCCTGATCTCCATGCGTCTCCTGAGTCATCTGAGCTCTGTCTCGTATCTCAGGCAACTCATCCCTAAGCTGATCAATCAGCTCCTGGTGCCCCTCCTGCCGTGCCTCCAGTCCATGATAAGACACGTCAATGCTAACCCTGCCTATGAGTAATCCCTAAACTTGCTCCTCGACCTCCTCAAGTCGAGTAGTGATGGTCTCATCTACTCTATAACCCAACCTATTAATATGCTCCTGTTGATCCCCTATCTGGGCATCCAAAGTAAGTGTTGTAGGCCCCCTAGCAGCAGCTGCTCTAGAACTCTCAGCTATGCGATAAAGTGGTGGTGGTGGAAGGTCTGAAGTCTCAATAGTAGGTGATGTTGGGGTAGTAAACCTTGCACGCTTCCCGAGCGGCAAAAGTGAAGTAGATGTAGAAGTAGTAGTGGGCATAGCTGGTGGTGTAGGTAATGTAGGAACAGTACGAATCCTAAAAGTAGAGGTAACAGTGCGCACACTCTTTCTAGCACCTATGGTTGTCTTGCTACGAGGGAACATAAGTGTCGGTTCTGGGGAAATAGAAGTGGTAGGATATGATATATCTGTAGGTACACGGGTAACATCTAGTGGTTCAATGGGAGAAATATGAGGAGTAGGAGCAATCTCTCCCTCCTCGAAAGGCTCAGTATCCTCACCTGATGCCAAAAGTAGCAACACAGGTACTGGAGGAATGGGTGGTAAAACAGCAGTGGAAGACATAGCGTCCTCAACAGGGACGGAGCTATGTGTTCACTTGGGTTGGCCAAGGCCCACCCCAAAGTTCCACTAGAGCCAATTAATTCTATAATATTAAAATAACTTGAGTCACTAAAGTATAAATTGGCCCACCCACAACTCTACAAACAATCAGGCATATCAAAATTGTGAGAGAGGATCTGGTGGCATGGAATTATTTGCAAGTGCAATAACTTGTTTGAAGATGGAAGAAATTGATTTTCTTGTTATTAGTTTACGGATGTTTTCTTCTTAAATGTTTCCAGATTGAGTTGGTGTGCATTTCATATTGCGGAAGAGCCGTGCATTCGAAATAGAAAAGTAGAACTAAAATACAGTAACGACATGTTTTTGTTTATTGCTAATTGATATTTGGCCCACCCGCACATTAAATCCTGGCTTCGTCACTGGTCCTCAATGTCAGTGTCTGAGGAAAGTGTAATCAAGTTCGGATCTGAAGACATGTCTCTGTGATAATCAAGGTGAAATGAAATGAAATGAATAATCCATGTAATGAAATCTCCTAAAACAATAAATATGCACTTATGATGTAATGATGAGATGCTATGATGATGTGGTTATAGTCTAGGGTCTATGATACATCCTAGTTCGCTATAACCTTAGCTCTGATGCCAATCTGTCACACCCCCAAAATACCTGAATGACAGCGGAATGGAATACCTGGGGTGACGGTCATAGCACCATAGTTACAGTTATATTGAACGACCTAAAGTGTCGTTTTGAAAATACATTGTTTGATTTATTTAAAAACATTCATAGTTACAAAGCATAGGTCCCAAAGTCTTGAAAAGTTTAAGGAAATAAGTTTGGTACAATCAAACGATAATATATAAGTGCATGAAAATCCATAATGAGACGCGTCATCCTTGCTACTCACTAAAATGACTCCATGCATGCCATGAGGGATAAACCTTAGTTACCTGAAAATACATTGCTAAAACGGTCAACATAAAGTTGGTGAGAAATCATAGGTTTATAAGTTAAATCGGATGTACATTAGCCATATGTAAAGTAAAGTGACAAAATGTCATAAAGAAAGCTACATTGGCTCTTAAGCTCATGACCCCGAAGCTAGACATAGTTACTTGGCCCCAAATGAGTATTTACCAGACACTCTAAATAAATTAGACATGAAATGCATCCGTAATTCCGTTGGAGCAACCCAAACACGGATGGAGGAGTCACCCTCAATAGATATATTCACTCACTCTCGCTTGTAGATTAATTAACGGTCCATGATAATAAAGGGGACTTGTCATGACGTGGTAATAAGGCAACTTAAGCAATGTAAGGAATTTAATACTTAGGCATGTACAAAAATAAGTGATGCAATGTATTCTCCCCCGTGGGAATTGAATCAAAATATTAAATAAAAAACGGGGCTATGAAAACTCACCTCGAAGTGATGATACTATGAGATGAAATGATAGGGACAACAAGGAACGAATATCAACCGCAACCTAAGATGAATGATAATGATCTAATTTAGATCATGAAATGATGTAATGAACGTACATGCACATGATACCTATACCACTCATAACTTGAAAATACTAGTTATAGTCAAAATAAAATATTTTCCATACTTAGGAAAAATAAGTCTAACGAGACTTATAAAAACTAGTCATAATATTTTTTTGGGTAAAAGGGTTTAACCCTGGCAAAATGCAAAACTAGTCATAATATATCGTATATAAAACGTTAGTGTTATATTCATCGCCTTGAAAACCTTGAAATAACGTCTAGTAGTCGTATAAATAAGCTTGTGGTCATACGTACTTCGTTAGTTAAGAATATAATTCTTGAACAATAAATCTAGAAAATATAGTATTTAGTACGTAGTTATATTATTTCTATTAGTGACTACTTATATATATATAGTTTTGACGATTTTAAAACGTGTATATCTTTGTCGTTTTAAGTTCATTTTCCTCGTTCTTTATATCCACGGATTCGCCTTAGTATGTACTAATATATTTTTGATAGCTCGGCTTCTCTAGGTTTCGTCTAATGCCTCGGTTTGACTGACGAAAATCGTCCAACAGCATGAATATTTTCAGAAAAATAGTTTTCGTCATTAATCTTGCAAAAATCATATCTCCTTCGTTATAAACTCGTTTTAATCCGTTCTTTCGCCAAAGGTTTCGTTTTTGAAAGTAGTTTCTAAATCTTTGGTTAAAAATTTCCCCCGAGTTCCTGAGTTTTCCAGATTTGGCGTTTTGGGACAGTAGGTTCCTAGATAAGTTCTAAACTCATTTCTAATGTTCCAAACTAGTTTCTAATCCACCCAAATCACTTCCAATCACCACAAATCTAGTCTATTCCTACCATACACCTTCTTAAGGTGTCATGGGTTCTTAAACAACATCATCCAACTAGATCTAACAAGGGTTTCCATTTCTAGGGTTTCAAAGTTAAAAATATACAAAAATGAGTGGTATAAACTAACATATGCATGTAATCTTGTATAGAAATCATATGATCATAAAAATAACTTGAAGAAATTATGAAAAAGAGTTTTGATAACTTACTTTGAAAGATTATAGAGCTTGGATGAGTAAAACCTAAGAAATCTTGAGTTTTTATTTCAAAACTCTAACAAGGATCACCAAAGGAACTAGAAAATAGCTTGATCTTGAAAAATCAATGGATTTTGGTCTTAGTTTGGTTTGGGTCGTGGGTTTTGAGAGGAAAGGAAGAAGAAAAAGTTTGATATTTTGATCTTGGATAATGGATGAGCATGTGATATGGATACTAGATATTTACTTGTGATTTTAATACATTATAAGTATGTAATTAATACTTAAGGTTAAAATGTACATGAGGTCTAGGGGGGCATGGGTGGCCGGTTTTTCAAAGAGGAAAAATGAGGCAAAAGTGTTTTTGATTTAATTAGAAAGTGTAGTGGAGTTTAAGTGTAGTTTTTAGTTGTTTTTAGGTAGTTTTAGGTAGTTTTTGTTATAATCGGGTACCGGGTTTGCGAGAAATAAATTTTAACAAAGTTAACCGGGACTTAATAAAGTCATAAAAATGATAAAAATATGTTGGGTACAAAAATTGAGTGTTTGGACAATTATTATTTAGTTTTCACGAAAACCGTCGTAATTATATTAAACTTACGATGTAAATTAAACAAATTCCCAAAATACCGGGTAAATGAATTTTATAATCTTTGTGACGTTGTAAGGGGTTTAAAAATATATCGGGACCATCATGGGAATTTTTAGATATGTTAGTTATATTTATTAATCGCGTGTTATCGTTTATTTAAAAATAAATATACGTAAAACGTTAAATATACCAAAAATATTAATATAAATATCCTACGAGTGGTATAGTATGCAAATGCTATTATGATGATATGTAGACTATTTCTAGTCCGTATGAAATGTCCCTACTAATAAAGCATGAATTCGCACCTGAACCAATACGGTTACGCGAATTTAAATACCCGTAAACTAAATTTACGATGAAATGAGCAATGCACATGAATAGTATTTTCTTTCCGGAAATGAATAGTGTTTTGTGAATAGTAATATTTTTGAACGCTTCTCAGAATATCAAACTGACCTCAAAAATGATGAATAGTAAAATGATGAATAGTGTTTTGATGAATAGTGATTTATGAATAGTAAATTGTCGAAGTTTGGAAATGACCTGAAATGGTGAGTTGTGACACGTTCGGAGAAGTGAAAGCAATGTCTAAAATAGTTAGATCAAGAGGTTAAAACGTAACTAAAGTCGTGCATATGAGTTGCTTCTGTTCACCGGAAGAGGTCCGAAAAAGTTCCATGTTGGTCAGATTTATTGAGAGAAAAGGAGAAAATGTGGGTAAGTTTTGTTGTGTGTTAACCTATCAAAAATTTGAAGAGAGAGCTTGATAGAAACTTGATGAGAGAGAAAAAGAGTAGTTGTAAAAAATATCAAAAGAGGAAGAAGGAGCAAATGTATGAGTGATCAATATTTACTTCATATAGTGAAAGACCTAATAGTAAGTAACTATTTAATGCTGATTTGGCCAAATTTGAAGGTGCTACAGTAAAAAACGGGGTTCTTTTTATAATATAGGTAGATGATTGTCAATGTGAATTACATTATGTTTTTCGAAACCCTTTACTACACTGTTTGTTATTAGTAACATAACTATTACAACCTGTTACTACACTGTTTGTTATTAGTAACATAACTATTACAACCTTGGATTGTTACGAAATTGAGAATACCATGGGGATTTGGTCGGGATCCTTTGATAATGAACCTGTCCTTGGACAAGACACTTGTGTTATTCGAATGATTCATTACAAGTATCATCTATTTTATATAAAGTGTATTACACAAGTTAAATCAACCCTGGTGTAGTGACGAAACCTGAGTTCTTGATGCCTGGGAATTGCACTAGACTTTACCTCTCGAGAAGCTTACAACTCCCACCAGGCAGTGTACCTGATCGTTGTAGTATAGTATAGTGACAAGTACCGGGGGATTGATCATTCAACTTAGGAATAGTGTCGTTAGGATTGAAATTAATCTAACTAGGTCTAAAGGTGAAGGATGATTCTTTTTATGTTTTTATATTTTATGAAAAGCAGGTAAAAATATCGGGTATTGGAAGGAGGGGCGGAATTAGTTGCTAATCAACTAACCCAAAAGCTATTAATTAAACTAATGTGTACGAAAACTAAACTAAGGTTCTACAAGGGATGTGAAGCATGTCTACCTATGATATGTTACTCCTTGCTAGCTATCCAATTCTACCTATTGAATTGTCACACCTTGTTTTAATTGACGGGTTTTATTCCTTAATACCATTCGTGGGGTGGCGTACGTACTTCCCCAACTCTATAAGCTCCTACTTCACTCCTGTGTCGAGCCTGCAAGAAGCTCCTAACATGGGATCATTAGAATTTGCTCATGCATTAAATACAACCATAATAACCTAGTACGCATTGATTCATGTTTCTTAAGACGTTCAAGTATGTTACCCTATCGAAGTCTGACAGTTTTCTTAAGCCTAACATCGAATACAATCAGCCAAACAAGAGACAATAGGAATCAAGAATTATAAACTAAACAAATTAGACCTATCGAAGTGTCACACCCTAATTGATGAAGATAGACACAAACATCAACAAGGAATCAATAAGATCTAATCAATTATATACAAGTTTCACACAATCATAAGTAGACACAAGGTGAATTAGCCAAGCATAATTAATAAAGAACAAACAACAATAATGTTAGTTGCAGACATGAATTAAGATAGAATCATCAAACCATTATAAGATGTTTATGGAGTGATTGAAACCCTCTAAGTTGCTGAAAAAACACCCACCTAAACCCAGGAATCGAACTTAGGGTTTAGGGCTTACAAAAAGTGAAATTATGATGTTATATTTATAGGCAAGTTTTCTGTCGGCAAGGCTTGATGGCGTCACCCCGTAAAGAGTGACGGCGTCATGACCAATCTTTCTTCACCAAATAATAGATTTCTTCGTCCTCTTCGCGTGGGCTTTTGAATCACCTAAATTCGAGTTCGTATGCAAAAGTTATGACCAAAACAATATCACTCTTTAATTTTACACGTGACGGCCTTGGGTGACGCCGTCATCTCCAATGCACAAAACTTTCTGGACCGTCACGGACATTATCCACTTCCACCTCTTGTATTACTCTTGACGTCGTCATGAAGAAGCTTGTGACGCCGTCAGGTACTATTCCCAGCAAGGAAAATTAAGACTTTGCCGTTTTCTTCACTTTTATGCTCCAAAAACGTCAAAAATGCTTCCTTTTCCAGAATTCACTCCAAAAGTACCTAAAATCACAAAAGGAACGATTTAGGGCAATATTTGATCAAATAAATTCAATTTCGGGCTTAAACGACCCCCTAAAAACGGATCATTTTTCGCCTCATCATATACCCTTACACTTGAGATTTGCTTGTCCTCAAGCAAATGCGCTTTTATTCTAATCAAAATACAAGTTAGGGGTCATTTAACAATAATATAAAAGTAATTACAACAAATAATCATTCCACTAAAGACCAAAGACAAGCACGGAGGTCATACACTAGCACCTGACAAATAGTGTTTAGATACTCATATTTCTCGGGTGTAATAAAGTATATATCACAATATGGAAATGGAAAACATCTCTCACTACATGTCATAGCATAATAGATTACCATAGGCTTGGGAAAGGATCAAACCTCCACCACATGGCGTAAGCACCTAGGATAAACTATCAAAGAGGTGTTTTAAAGGGTTATAACGTTAGGTGTAGGGATATGGAAAACACGGTTTTGTTGGATAAAGGCAATCTTTACTGGTGGCGAGTTAATCATTTTGGTTAATTACATGTGCAATATGGCGTTGCTAAGCCAAGACTAGACTCGACTTAAGCTAATAAATAGAAAATAACAAAAAAATAAAACAAACATAGAATGAAACGGGATGGTAGTCCGTATGTTTTTCTCTTTTCTCTCTTTCACTTTTCTCTCTTTCTCTTTTTTTTTTTTTTTCTTTTTCTTGAACTTTTTTTTTTTTTTTTTTTTTTTTTTTTTTTTTTTTTTTTTTTTTTTGCATACACTCTTATCCTACCATCCAAAATAATACATCATAGGGAATGGACATTCCCCTCACACTTGAATTTTTACATACTTTACAATAAAATAATCTAATGACTCGAATCAAGATAATCAAAACACTTGGAGTACTTTTAAGATTAATGCACATATGGGGGTAATAATATGATGTTCTTCCCCATTACTCCATAACATAAACTTTACCCATGAGTCTCAATCGTCCCAAAACAATATGTACAATATATGACTCGACTTAGCAACCATGTAATCAATTAGATAATTAACTAAGGGTTTAACATGTAACAATAATGCACTAAAGATGAGTGCATACACGGAAGGCTAAGGCGATTTGGGTGTACATTTAAGTGGGTTGTAACAGATTCTTCCTTTAAGTAAGATGCTTAAAGTTAGAAACTAAAAGATAGGCTCGGAGGGGTGTACTAGGGGTTTCGTGTACTAAAAATGAGTACAACGCTAAGGTGTGGGAAAAATTAGTTGACTTTACTAGCCAAGTAATATGACTTAAATGGTCAAGTAATTATAATACGGGTTTAACACAAGGGTGATCCTAATGCCTCTTATCATGTAGTAAATCCTACCACACGAATGTAGTCTCACTAGCGGTCTCGAGATGCATCACTAACGCAAGTTCTAGAATCTAAATGCTACCGGTACACTCATAAGCACCAATAATTAATGCTTTTCCTATCAAATCTAAAGGCGAACCTCACATATTTGGGTGGAAAATTTTTCTGAATGGTACGGTTTTGTGCTAGTCATACGACTCCTATCCATGAGACGCTTGCTAAGGCTAAAGTTTCACTCCTAAATGTTGTAAAAAAATTTAAATTTGGCGCTAAAATTACACTAACAAGTATTTCTCATAGATTTATTACACACCTACCATTAAACAAACAAATTCAAGTGCAAGTGTATCCTATAAGGTATCATAATTTACCCTCCCCTTACACTTAAGATGAACATTGTCCTCAATGTTCAATTAAAGAATGTAAAAGTGAAATAGGTAAAAGAATGAAAGCAAATACTCCCCTGATTTATTCGGTGTGGATAGTGCGGTAACAAGGTTAGATCTTCCTTCAAAAAAATGAACAATCAAAGCTTCCCTTCCATAAATATAAATCATCTTCTTGTCATACATAACCTGTTAAACCCGAGAAAACAATCACAAAAACCCAAAGCATCAATCCGAACAAAGAGAACTCTCAACTAGATGTAATTCCAGACTTAGGAATAAAAACAAAATAATTAAAGATATAATGCTTGTAGAATGAATATTTGCAGATTTCCTGGAGTTTATAAAACTAAAGAATCAACAAAAACTTTAAGACTCCGGTATAAACAAAACTTGCAAAATTTTTCAGAATTTTTGTACCTGACGCCGTCAGGTTATAACTCCTGACGCCGTTAGAATGTTCCTGCAAAAATCTCATGTTAAGTTTCCGGCAAATTTCTGGAAAAACTATGCCTTACTTCCTGAAAAATCCTGCAAAATATCATTACGACTCAAACAATTACTAATACACATGTTCATTTAATATTGTTGTGGTTCATGCTCAATTTCGTTCTTATAAACAAATTTGGATCTCCCTTACACTTATCTTTTGCAAAATAGCTTTATATGCAATTAAGACGAAGTTAAAAAACAAAATAAAGCATTTTCACAATTTACTTTAAAACATGAACCACAAACAATAAAAATAAAGCATGCATATGGAAACAAATAAAATCAAACAAACAAACAAACAAACAAATAAATAAATAAAGCTTGGGTTGCCTCACAATAAGCGCTTGTTTTTGTTCGAGTCACGAGCCTGACTCTACCCTTATTTAACGAAAACAGGGGAGGTTTTCCCTACACTTTGAATTAAGTGCGGGTGGAAGTAGCGATACACACCCTTAGGGTGGAAATATGCCACGTGAGGTGAAGGGGGTGAGTGAGTGGCTTCCTTCATCCTAAAACTACCCAGATAATATTGGTTGATGGGTGGGTCGGTTCCTCTTTTATCTACTAGAAATATATCTAAGGATGAAAAAGTGTGTAAAGATTGAGGTTCCGGTTCATCAAAAATAAGAAATTCCCTAGAACTAGGAGTAAGGTTATCACTACAAGTATTCAAGCCTATATCATCAAGTGGTGCCTGGTCCAAGGGTTCTACCTCCATCGAAATTCCTAAAGTTTCTTCTACTTCTTCCGGGTAAGTCACGGGCGGTGTGTGTGCCTCAAATGATGGTATGACTTTTGGGGTACTTAGTGGGCTTGGGTTTTCTACTATCTCTTCCATCACATCAATCTCACCTATGTGTTCGTCTTGTATTATGGTAGTGCCTAACCATGACATGCAACTAGGTGGCTCAACTCTAACCTCATGTGTGTCGTATGTTTTGGTGAAATCTATCTCGCTCATGCAACTAGGTAGTTCAACACTAACCATCTCATAATCTTGGTTTGATTATAAGTTCATGTTCTTAGAAACTAGGTCATCTTGCTCTTACGAATCCACCAATTCGTCGAGCTTATGGGTCATGGTTAGGAAGCTTTTCTCAAAATTCATCCAATGGGTCTGACTAAAAGGAATTGATCCTGATAATGATCGTCTAATAGAAATCACACATGCATATAATTCATCAAACCCATCTAAATTTACCCCCAACTCCTCTTGGATGTCATAAAGATCACATAAAAAATCATTAGAATGATAGGAAGCAAATATATTAATGAAATATAATTGTTCCTCTATTGTTAGTGATCTAAATGGAATTTCATCTGCCATAGCGACAAGTGAAAATGGTTTTACAAACAAAGGGCACAAAGAAAAAGATAGAATACAAGAAAGCTAATAAAAAGAAAAAATAAAAATCTCACTAAAAAGGAATCTAATGAGTAGACCTAATCAAAAATAAATTCCAACCTAAGCAATAACTATTCCCCGGGCTGCGGCGCCAAAAACTTGATGCGTGGGAATTGCACCAGGCTTTACCTCTCGAGGGATCTCGAGAAGCTTACAACCCCCACCAGGCAGTGTACCTGATCGTTGTAGTATAGTATAGTGACAAGTACCGGGGGATTGATCGTTCAACTCAGGAATAGTGTCGTTAGGATTGAAATTAATCTAACTAGGTCTAAAGGTGAAGGATGATTCTTTTTATGTTTTTATATTTTATGAAAAGCAGGTAAAAATCTCAGGTATTGGAAGGAGTGGCGGAATTAGTTGCTAATCAACTAACCCAAAATCTATTAATTAAACTAATGTGCACGAAAACTAAACTAAGGTTCTACAAGGGATGCGAAGCATGTCTACCTATGATATGTTACTCCTCGGTAGCTATCCAATTCTACCTATTGAATTGTCACACCTTGTTTTAATTGACGGGTTGTATTCTTTAATACCATTCGTGGGGTGGCGTACGTACTTCCCCAACTCTCTAAGCTCCTACTTCACTCCTATGTCGAGCCTGCAAGAAGCTCCTAACATGGGATCATTAGAATTTGCTCATGCATTAAATACAACCATAATAACCTAGTACGCATTGGTTCATGTTTCTTAAGACGTTCAAGCATGTTACCCTATGGAAGTCTGACAGTTTTCTTAAGCCTAACATCGAATACAATCAGCCAAACAAGAGACAATAGGAATCAAGAATTATAAACTAAACAAATTAGACCTATCGAAGTGTCACACCCTAATTGATGAAGATAGACACAAACATCAACAAGGAATCAATAAGATCTAATCAATTATATACAAGTTTCACACAATCATAAGTAGACACAAGGTGAATTAGCCAAGCATAATTAATAAAGAACAAGCAACAATAATGATAGTTGAAGACATGAATTAAGATAGAATCATCAAACCATTATAAGATGTTTATGGAGTGATTGAAACCCTCTAAGTTGCTGAAAAAACACCCACCTAAACCCAGGAATCGACCTTAGGGTTTAGGGCTTACAAAAAGTGAAGTTATGATGTTATATTTATAGGCAAGTTTTCTGTCGGCAAGGCTTGACGGCGTCACCCCGTAAAGAGTGACGGCGTCATGACCAATCTTTCTTCACCAAATTATAGATTTCTTCGTCCTCTTCGCGTGGGCTTTTGAATCACCTAAATCCAAGTTCGTATGCAAAAGTTATGACCAAAACAATATCAGCTACTTCGCGCGCAAGTTTTGACAAGTTAACACATGACGGCCTACGTGACGCCTTCAGGAAATTTTCTAGGCCATCATTCTTTAATTTTACACGTGACGGCCTTGGGTGACGCCGTCATCTCCAATGCACAAAACTTTCTGGACCGTCACGGATTTTATCCACTTCCACCTCTTGTATTACTCTTGACGCCGTCATGAAGAAGCTTGTGACGCCGTCAGGTACTGTTCCCAGCAAGGAAAATTAAGACTTTGCCGTTTTCTTCACTTTTATGCTCAAAAAATGTTCAAAATACTTCATTTTCTAGAATTCACTTAAAAAGTACCTAAAATCACAAAAAGGACGATTTAGGGCAATATTTGATCAAATAAATTCAATTTCGGGCTTAAATGACCCCCTAAAAATGGATCATTTTTCGCCTCATCAGTTCTAATCTCTTGTAGTGACCAAGGATTTAGTTATTTTTTGGGATATAAATCATGGTGGGTTAACATTTAAGTGTTTTAGTGGAATTGAAAGGTACAAACACAACACGAGTTTTTTGTTTGACTGTTGTATTTTCAAAACTTATTTAACAAACTATGTACGCCTAAAAATATTTAGCAAATGATATTAATTCATGTATTTTATTAACAAAAATAAAAAGCCTATGAAATAGGAGAAATTAAACAAACTTAAGTATCCTTCATGTTGCAGCCATGCAACCAACGTCTTCTCTTCCACAGTGGCACCGCCTCCCTCACTGAGCCTTCACCTTAATTCATTCTTCGACTACTCAATACTTATGAGTCGGCAAAAACTCCATAATCAATTTACCTACAATAACAACGTACGGCTTTTTCGACATCATACTCGAAGGAGGAAAGTATATTACGTAAAAGAACACATAAACTATTAGAGTATTAGGTACACGTCATCCATGAAAGTATGGAACTGATTTTCAATCTCTGTTCGTTTGACGTCGAGCCCTCATGACATTTTTTTATGAGTTCTAATGAATTGAAAATATGTTTGAGCTGTGCGTTGATTACTTTATTAATTTTTGCATTCATCCTAGTTTTTCATTTAATTATTCCATGACAAGCATTCAGTGATTGTTCTTCTCCAGGAAGAATAAAATGATCGGAATTTTAAGCATGGCCTAATATTTTTGGAAAATAGTTTTTCTTTTTCATTTTTTTAATTGATTTTTTGTATAAAATTAAGCAAATACAATTGGTGGTATTTTAAACTGTGTTATAAATAATGATTAAAGATTTTAAATTTTAAGTTTGGTATTCATATAACTGATGACGTTTGATAATGAGATATTTGTGATGGTAAAAAGCTCTTTTCTATAAATATGTTTAGAAGTACACATTTTGTTAAATTAATTTTAAAAATGCTATGCTTAACTAAATAACTCAACACAACACACAGATTTCTGGTGGTTTAAACAAGGAAATAGATTGATTTATATTTTGCAAGTTTGTTTCATTTATTCGGATTAATTTGACATTATGTTACGCATGGATACACTTGAAGGTATTTTATTCTGAAAGTATTTCTTTTGTTGTTGTAGGGAATTGCATGCATCTAATTTTGAAATCGCAATTAAAAGGAATGCTTTTAGAAAATTATAATTATGGGAAATATCACCTGATAATAACAAAGTTTCATGAATGTTTCAATTAAATTACACAAAACTTTATAATTACCACAAAACAATCCGAGTTTCGGTATTAATCTACTATTGTGAAAATGTTCAAAAAAACTATTCAACTGTGCATTAGTTCATTAGTTGGTTATATTTTAATAAAAACACACATTTCTTGATTTTAACTAATCTCAACCAACTTATACGCATGAAAAGATATGAGTCACAAAATAATAACCAAGTGTAAGGAGTGTTTCATTTTAGTCTCTCAAATATAAAATTTTAACAATAATAAAAGCCTATTGAAACTATGAGTGACTTTATACTAAAAACAAGTTAAAATGACTATATAGAAACAAAACTCAAACTTGATTAATATTTCATGTTTTTACCTTGAAGTACTAATAAGAATGTGTAGAATATGATGTAGTCGGTGTCAACGATCATATAGTAGCTTTGTTTATCATACAGGCTTATAGAAACTTTTATAAGCAATAAGCTTTCAATAAACCTAAGGCAATTGAAACAAACTTATTGGAGTTTATAGTTTGTCAAATTACTTAAATACCTTTCAAAATATAAGGGATTATTACGTAAAAGCTGGAAACATATCTGAATTTAATTTGATGTATTTTTATGCTATTTTACATTAATAAACTTTAATTCCAACTAATTCACGAAACATCTTTATCAAAATATAAGTTCCAGTTCCAGCCCCAATACCAACCCTAACCCCAGCTACAACTCAGTGCATAAAACATACCCATTAAATAAAAACATATATTAAGAGAAAATATACTATATTAGAAAGTAAAGAGGATTTTTTATCCGCGCTCCGTTGCGAGGAACAAGGTTAATTTAGAGTTTTTTCATGTAATCGCAAGTAATGACTATGCTGATTTTTGCAATTTTTTTAGACTGTTTATGCAACGTAAGTAAACCGGAGAGACATTTATGTAATTTTCAGTTACATAACAGTCTCTCAATTTAAAGCAGGGATCCCTTATGCAATAACGTGTAAACAACATGATTTTTTAATTTTTTGAAAGGATTATTTTTAAAACGCAAGTACAATTAGAGGGACTAAATTTGCTTTTCTTCATCCTAGTTTAGTGTTCAATGAACACTAAAAGGCTGTTGGCTTTTGTTAGAGCATGAGGTACGCTGGCTCCATGGCCATCAGCCCAAAAACGTCAACTGTGCACCGTACCGTGGGTGGCGCCACGGTCGCTCGCGTTGTGGTGGCCAGCCCACGCGGTGGCAGTTTTTTTTTTTTTTTTTTTTTTTTTTTTCTTTTTCTTTTTCTTTTTCTTCTTTTTGAAAATTGGAACGTTGGAGGAGATGTAAAATTCGAACGTTGAAGGCTAACGGGTACATACCCGTTTTTTTTTTTTTTTTTTTTTTTCACATATTCCCATTAATACATTAAATCCCACAATTTAAACCCCCAGAAAACCTTATAAATATCTTTTATTATTTCATACTTCCTACACACTTCCAATATAATTCTAACTCTACTTCTATTATTATTTTTTTTCATCCAAAATGAATCTCAACAAAAAATGGATTAACAACATGCTAAACGACCCGACGAACCAAATGCCGGGCTCGTCTTCAAATCCCAGTAACAATCCGGGATCGTCTTCAAATCAATACTCTCAATCGGTTACTTTTCCTCCTTCCAAAACCCATATATGAATCCCGAAGAACTAGCACTATTTAGTCAATGGAAATTACAACAACAACAACAATATAATCAATTTACTCAAACTCAACAAACAAACCAAGCCACCCCTTCCCAACCAAATTTGGACCATGCATCCTTCCATCTAGTAGACGAAGACATCAATGAAGATGAAACGGAATCCGATGAAGCAGTAGTGGTCCCGACCCCGACCTCAAAAAAATCGAGGTCAAAGACGATGGCGAAGAAGACGAAGACGAAGACGAAGAAAAACAACAAAGAGAAAGACGTAGATGAAGATGTGGTCCCATCCCGACAACCTCGAACTTTTTGGAGCCAAGACGAGGAGTATCTTTTAGCGGAGTGTTTCATTCAAGTTTTCGAGGATCCAAAAACGGGTGCGGATCAACAAAGGGATACGTTTTGGTACAAAGTGCTCGACGCATACAACAAGGAAGCCAAGAGGCTCAACTATACTATTCGTACCAAAAACATGTTGACGGGAAATGACTCCAATGAATAAAGATGTCAAAAAGTGGAATACGGTGGTGGATGAAACGGCCGTTATGAGTGGGGAGAATGATAGGGATTTTATGACCCATTGTCACATATTGTTTAAAAAAACAACGGGTTAGAACTTTATACACATGAGCGCTTGGGAGTTTTTGAAAGACAAGTACAAGTGGAAAAATCCCGACTCGACTTTGGCAAGACGTAATCGTCTTCGGCCTACGAACGAGGAGCCCGAGCATTTTGGACTGGACGCGTTGCCACGACCAGACGACATGTACCGGGTTTCTAAGAGTCAACGTTCGTCAAACTCGACCGCTAGTTCCGGTTCAAACCCATCAATGTTTCAAGAAATGTTGCAACAACAATACGAGTTAGACCACAAGGCAAAGATGGATGTTCTTGAACGAGAGTCACTCGTGAGAGTTACTTATATGAATCTCAGAAGATTGCCGAGGAGATGCGAGTGCTACAAATAGATACAAGCAAGATGGATCCGATCAACGCGGCGGTCGTGAAAGCACAACAAGCTCGAATCCGGGCACACTATCCTACCGACGAGGAGTGGGCTTTTATTTGTATGTTTATGTAGTAAGTTTTTATTTTTATGCATTTTTAATGTAATGTGTGTGTGTTTTTTTTTTTTTTTTTTTTTTTAATTAATGAAGTTTATTTTAGTTAATATTGTGTATGTTTTATTTTATGTGAAAAAAAAAAAAAAAAAAAAAAAAAAAAAAAAAACGACGACACCAGAATTTCTGATGCCAAAGGTTACAGCCAGAATGTGATGCCGTGAGATTTCTGGTGACGTGAAGATTTTTTGCTGACATGACAACACTTTTTGCTTACGGTACGAGGTACACGGCTCTTGCGTACCCGATGCTCTTACTATTTAAAATTAAAATTAAAACATGCCCAGGTAACTAGCAACTTCACTTAAAAAACGGAAAGATTCCTTAATTATTTCAGTTCTTTTTCATTTTTAAAACATAAAGACGCCCATACATGATTCCTTTCATTAATTTATATTTATCATGAAATAATGGTGTCTCCCCTTTGTCGCCGCCACTGACCAACTACTACAATATTGTACAGTAGTACGTAATTATTGCATGTGAGGTAATCGCCCACGTCAGTTTAGTTAACCACTAGCTTAATTTAACTCTTCACTCTTATTACAAAGCTAGCTACACACTCTTTTTGCTCTTCAGAATTAGCTTCAAAAATGGCGAAAACACCTGAAACTGAGCATCCGATCAAGTCTTACGGTTATGGTGCCTGTGATACTTCTGGAACATTGGCTCCCCTCAACTTCTCGAGAAGGTACATCACTACATCATGCTCATCACTGCTTGTTCGATTCTTTTTTGTGACAAAATATATGCTACTACCATCATATTTAACTAAAAAGTTCTGAAACAATTTATTTTCTTTTTTCATATTGCATATTTTACAAAAGACAGAATAAATATGTGTTCAAACATCATGTTCTGAAGTACTTATATTTAAGTACTTTATTTTGTTACCATCATAGTTTATTACAGTAGTTGATTGTAATCGATATATATTTGCAACAGGGCTACCGGGGATAAGGACGTGAGATTCAAAGTTTTGTATTGTGGGATCTGCCATACAGATGTTCATTTCGCCAAGAACGAATGGGGTGTCACTACTTATCCGGTTGTTCCAGGGTACATATTCATATCTTACATGCTCTATCTCATTTCTATTATGCTGATGAGCAATTAGACCAGCACTAATACCGTGAACACTCATCTATATCATTAATTACTTGTATTGGTTGTAAGAGTCCTATTTAAAGATTTGTTTGTTCATGACTGTAGTATGAGGGGAAAGTTTTTAACTAGTAATCAGGTCAATATCCAACTAATTTACAAGCTACTTGGTAGTATAATTTAGGAAAAGTATTGAGATCGACTAGATTTAAGTCGAGGTGACATCGAGTTACTAAATTAAGTTTTTTTTTTTTTTTTTTTTTTTAGTTCGAATATTAACATACTAAACTTGTTAAAGGGATTTAGGTAATAATATTTCAATAACTTTGCTTTGAAGTTAAATAATGCGACAATTCATAAATCAATGTTTTTTTTAATGTCTATTATATTATATATTTTTTACATAATCTTTTCATTATATTATATATCAATATTTTGTATATATTTTGTTGCACGAATGATTTGACTTTAATTTCTAGGCATGTTGTTTACGCTGATCTTGTTTAGATTTAACTATTTATATCATATTCTAGACATTATGCGTGTTTAATAACACATAATGACCTTTGAAAAAATATGTGTCGTTTTTATATGTATAATATCATCTATTTATTTTCATCTCACGAGAATGTGCTTTCATTTTAATATTAATATTCAAGTTAATAATAATTTTAACCGTTTCTAATTTTTAAACTAGTGCCATGCGCGAGTTAAACTTATAAAGATGAATAACATGACTCGTTATTGAATGAAAAAAAAAATAAAAATAAAAAATAAAATAAAATAAAATAAATCTCAGATATATTTACTTAAATCAAGCTCTTTATTAAAGAAGAGACTAGTTAGATACTGAGATTGATTAAAATTTCTTTGTGTTGTACTACAAAAGTAAAGTAAAGTAACTCTCAATACCGTTTTCCACGGTGTATGGGGGAGGTTGAGACGTAGACAGACTTACCCCTACCTAAGGTAGAGAGGCTGCTTCCGGTTCTACCAAAGGTAGAAAAGGACCTCCGGCCTTGCAAGGGGTGAGGATCGAACCCTTGACCTATGTCTCCAGAGGCAAGTGTTAGAACTACAAGGTTACTTAATTATTGTATGTGGATATTATAATTTGTAGGCATGAAATTGTGGGAATCGTCACAGAGGTTGGCAGCAAAGTAGAAAAATTCAAAGTTGGTGAAACAGTCGGGGTTGGATGCCTGGTAGGATCATGTAGATCATGCCAAAGCTGTGACAACAATCTTGAGCAATACTGCTCCAAGATGATCTTAACCTATGCTTTCCCATACTATGATGGCACAATGACTCGTGGTGGCTACTCTGATCACATGGTTACCGATGAGCATTTCGTATTGCATTGGCCTGAGAATTTACCACTAGATTCTGGTGCACCATTGTTATGTGCTGGGATCACAACATATAGTCCTCTCAAGCACTACGGACTTGACAAACCTGGAACTAAACTCGGTATCGTTGGTCTTGGTGGGCTCGGTCATATAGCTGTAAAAATGGGTAAGGCTTTCGGGGCAGAAGTTACAGTTTTCAGTACCACCGAGGCTAAGAGACAGGAAGCACTTGAAGGACTTAAAGCTGACCATTTCATAGTTAGCAAAGACTCAGAACAAATGCAGGTGATTGAGGCTAACTACATTTCATTTTATTATATGATTTGATAGAATTGTTTCTTTATCTATGCTTAAATTGGATTTGTTGATTGTGCAAATAGGCCGTAACAGGAACATTCGATGGTATTTTAGATACCGTATCTGCAAATCACCCTATTTTGCCATTTATTAATGTTCTAAAACCCGATGGAAAGCTTATTCTCGTTGGTGTTCCTGAAAAGCCCCACGAGCTACCAGCATTTCCATTGATTATGGGTAAGATTTCGGCATTTAGACTAATTATTGTCAATCTAGCGCGATATATCCAAACTTCATACTTTCCAATTAATATGTAGGGAGGAAGATTGTCGGTGGTAGTAATATTGGAGGACTAAAAGAGACTCAAGAGATGCTAGAATTCTCAGCAAAAAACGGAATAACTGCAGACATAGAGCTTATCCCGATAGACTATGTGAACATGGCAGTGGACCGCATGCTGAAATCTGATGTTAGATATCGGTTTGTCATCGATGTAGCCAATTCACTCAAGACCCCATAGACTGCCCCTCATTTGAGATGCAGATGATGAACTTGGTTTATTGTTGGTTGTGATGAACTTGTCTTGTGTTAATTCTAAGTTTGGTCAATAAATTTCACCTTTTAGGGTGCGTTTGGTTTGTAAGTAGGATTTGAATTGAATTCGGATTTAGGAAAGGTTTGAAAGAAATAAAAGAGAAAGAAAATGTGTGATATATATAATCAATGAATTAATATTATATTTAAAATTATTATTTGTTATAAATAAGAGAGATAAAAAATATATTAAAAATGAAAAGTTTTAAAACTTGTGGCTCATATTAATCAAGAGTGTGGGGCCCATGTATCAAACTTGTATCTTTCATCAAAACCTACTAATTAGCTAAGGTATCAAATTTATCATTCAACACCCTTTGCCAAAGGAAAAAGCATGTACAAAACAAATGATACGAAGTTTCTTTGATTTTAAACCCTTGATACCCGCATACCAAATGGGCCCTTAATTTCATATTTCAAAGCTTTGCAAATTATTTTGGAAAATTTAATTTACTGATAGCTTATGGACAAATTAAAATTTCTAAACTGCATCCACAAGTCATTATCTAAAGAGATTTTGCTTTTGACAACTCATCTTTCCATTATTATATTTTTATGTGGTAATAATTAAAAGTCATTGTCATTGCATTGATGCTAACCAGTATTTTAAAAGAAGCTTACAAAGCTCAACTTTTTTTGGTGTTTTTTTAAAAGAGGCTATAGAAAGGTGATTCCAATTATTTTTCAGCAACTAATACACAATAAAAAGCACACAGTGGTTTAACTTTCCTCCAACACCTTCATTGTATCGATTTGTTAGCCGTTGGGTGAAGTCCAGCATGCGTAGGATCCTAAAATTTATACTACTATATAATACATTTGGTACTAGTCTATAATTAGAAAAGCTTAAAATACAGACTTTTACTTACTTATTATGGAAGGATTTCATAATTAATTGGTTAAGATTAGAAAGGAGGTTGGTTAGGAAGCAAGTTGGCTGTTCAAAATAAAATTATTTGGCTTAACCATCTCTAACATCTCTACTTATAAAGTATAAAAACAACTAAATATGTAACCGAATAACTGAATATAGTCACAGACCCGCCGGCGCATTGCGCGGATACCGTTCTAGTCAAATAAAACAAACCTGAAGAGACAAATTTACCCATGTTCTTTATGTTTGTCAGAAGGCAAAACGATGCATTTTCGGCATTTGTTTTACTTTTCTGCTAGACATTATAATTCCATGTTGTAGAACTGTAAGCTTCAAGTTCTTGTGTTGTCCACTTTGCAAACCACATGTTTATAATGAACATGATACAATGAATTTAGCTTTAACTGTGGATCCAACAATCATGTCCTGAAAGAGCATTATAATACAAGGCAAAACATCATGGCAAAAACATTTAAATTCAATTTAGAACATTACAGTTGTATTACATTTATAAAATCTAGCACGCCTACGAGAGCTAAACGTATACAGGATACATCAAATTCTGGTAAATGTAATCAATGTGTAAACAGTGTGATCCTCGATGCTATTTGCTATATAAGCCAAAGCTTTACTAGTACTTACAGGGCATTGTTCATTTCTCTTCAAACTCGACATCTATTATATTTGGATCAGACTTGGAAGAAGAAGAAGGGTTCCCGCCTTTTGAAAAGAAGTCACCTTTTGGCTGCCATACAATGTTTCCACAGCCAGCACAGCGCACCGTCTGGTTTTTGTTGCCAATAAACTGTCTTTTACAAGCAGGACATGCACCCTGTTCACGTCAAATATATCAGTATACACATGTCAGAGGAAGAAACGAAGATTTACACTAAGTTAGTGTTGCAACTTGCAACACTATTGGTTTCAGGATATGATAATCAGAATCAGATAATCAAACATGTTTCAGGAAATAGTGTTTAAGACAATTAGTCATAGTTTAGTTGTTCAAAGTTGCCATAACCATAATATATGTTGAATTCAATTGTTAAGACTTGGGCAAATCCGACTACTGAAGTAACTAACAGGTAAAATGACAAACCAAAGAAATTTATATATAAAGTTAAGGCATATAACTTTTCAATTAGACAACTTCTTTTCAATCAACTATAAAATACTAGTTTAGATAAATCGTTTTTATATCAATTTCTAGAAAACTATCACCGATGATTCAAATAACTATCCTTTCTATCTAAGTAAAATAATACAAACGAGAAAAGAATATAAATTAGAGTAACAAGAAAGGGCAAATAATAAATCATAATTTCCCAAAAAATATCAAAAAGTTCTTCTCTTTCCCTACTAATTCAATTTCTAGAAACTATCACCGATAATTCAAATAACTGTCCATCTTTTGTTTGAGCAGCAATTCTAACTATCTCACAATATATACATCACAACTCTAGCTCACATGCAAGACTTGAACCCGCAACCATTTGGTTGGGGAGCTTCTCACACAACATGGGTTACCATCGCGACACAAGCCCTTTGGTAGTATACAAGTGATAGTCTTGCCCCAAAATAATCAGAATACCAGATAATCATACAATCAAAATCATTTTATATAGAAAAGTCGAGATATTACTCATGCACCCAAACAGAGCTAGCCACTTAAAAGCTTGGCTTCCAAGATTAGAGGACCAAGGTTCTTAAATCTTACAAAATGCTACCATAGTTGTAATTCGCCTTATATAGTCTTTAATCAGGAATTTAAAAGCCCAAGCGCAATAGTTTTAAGATTTTGGGAAGATACGTGGTATAATTTGGCAATTTGCAGTTGAATTTCAGAAGACTTGTCAACCTTGAAAGAACATGTTTATTGAAACCATGTTTGATGGTTGTAATTTGTCAGACTAATATCCATGCATTAAAAATGCGTCTGAGATACAAGATCTAACGGGCTAGAGCTTTAGGTACAAACTTGGCACAAGACGGAGCAAGGAAATTCTACACATGCACAAGGTCAAGAAGATCTAAGATCTTCTCAATGTTAAAGCAGACAAGCTTCAGAAAAAAACCAAGGGACATACACCATCTTAAGAACAAATAGTTTCCATACATTGCTATTGAATCATATATGTGGGTATTGTCTACGCAGAGTTTAATATTTTAATTTTTAGGTCGATATACCGAAACAGATCATCCCCATTGTTACTTTGTTAGCAATATATAGCACTAAATCTTTGC
This sequence comes from Artemisia argyi, assembly GCA_030686995.1. Classification (NCBI taxonomy): domain Eukaryota; kingdom Viridiplantae; phylum Streptophyta; class Magnoliopsida; order Asterales; family Asteraceae; genus Artemisia; species Artemisia argyi. Next base: position 105,298,840 of record CM060699.1, read on the forward strand.
TGAAAAGAGTGAAAACCTAATGAGGCTGTGCTGCTGTGCACTTGGTTGACTTGATGCAATAAACAAAATATAGTTTACCCAGCCATGTGTGTTTTGGAAAAAGTAGCCAACCTGAACCAACTCCAACTTACTAATTAACCATAGGGCCTCTACACCTTGATGACAGCCAGCTATCCAGACTTTCCACACTAAATAATATGCATGCTACAATCTGAATATACGATACTTTAAATAAACAAATGAAGAAAAATCACGAGATGCAGCATAATGGGTCTTGATCAGGTGGTTGACTGATGGATCAAAACAGGTCACATTTTAAAAAAGGTCAAACTGGATCAACCTGTGAATACTTTTGTGTCCAAAAGTTTTACTCCGTAACTTTCTAACTAACTAGTGTATTAGATATGGTTATAACACCTATATTCTTGATACATGTTTCATTCGTTCAACCCATCTGACCCTTCGACTTAGCCAAGCTTATGTTAACCCATTTGACGCATTAGAAAATTAATCCAATCAACCCCAATTTTACGTAAATGTTTCAAAATTGCCACCCTAGATCATCTGTATTTAGCAGTAAATAATCAGCGACTTTGCCACAAACAGTCAACGTAACACAACAAATCATCTATGAACACTAGCAAGTTGAATAAAGGTAACCACGGATAGATAGCCAAGGAATTACCTTAATGACAAGATCATTCGCAAGAGCGCCAATAAGTAGTGGGCCAGCAAATGGAAGTACCCATGTTGCAAATATCAAAACCCTAAACAGCCATCCAGAAAGAGCGAACCATAGGAAGAAAATTGTCTACACAAACAAACAACCCATTAGTGATTTTATAGGGGGGAAAAAATAAATAAAATAATCTGTGGAAAATAACAGCACTGGTTTACACGCAGATATAAAGATCTGCTTAAAGCGCCTAAATACATCTTAGACAAATTGCCACAGGTATTGCCATCTTTGATTGGAAGAGATAGAGACACCATACAGTCAATAACCTATCAGCACAACCAAATCACTTCGAAATCGCGTTACACTACAGCAGTGTTTACCTTTTAAAAATTGCAAGTAACATAGAATAGCTTTTGATTAGTCTGCCCTTTAGCAACACCAAGAGTCGCAGCAAACTATGGGATACAAATGGAGTTAAGAGTGTAGGGTGCACCAGCGACTATGTACTACATGGAAGCTATACACGACTATAAGGTTCAGTGACTTGGGTCATCTTCAAAGTATGAGAAACAACGCCAGATGAGTTTGGCAACATTGCAAAAGTCTGATAAATTAAGCTGAGTCTAACGATAAGTTTACGTTTTACAGCATAGTGATTGGCTTTCAAAACTCTCATAGAATGACTAGACAGCAAAGACAAGTTTAAAGACCTTCGAGAAACTTGAGAAATGTTCAGAATGAGATCAGAGGTAAAAGGGCAAGTCAGAATCCCCACATATATAGCGGCCACTTATATCTCACAAGTCACACCATAAAACACATGCAAACAATGCAAGATCTGAATCCAAAAGATGCAAGAATGTCATAGAAAAGAACTATATTTCCAAGAGGTTTATGCTTTTATCTTCGTGGAATGCTTATGTAAGAAAAACTTCCTTTGTGATTTTGTTCGCTAATAGCCTAATATCACTATAATATATCATATAAACCTTCTGAAAATTGTTTCACATGTCCCTAACTGGCTAAGTGAGAGTATAAAACAATTTGTTGCACGGTTATCCACTCTTGCATAATTGTTCTCTTACCTAGTGTTGATGACAAAATCAAACCCATGAGAAAAAGGAAACATTGAGCCCTGACAATATATGTATAAATCCTTGCCTATGGTAAGAGAAACATAATATTTGAAAAAGATGAAAAAACAAAAGATAAGAGGAGAAAATTTTATTACGAATAGTCCTACAAGAGTACAAAAAAGTAACTCAACCGCCTAGCAAACTTAACTGCTCTTTGAGCCTGAAATTCCAAACCTCATACAAAGATAGATAAGCAACAGTAGAGGGCCAGAACATTTTCATTATGGTTGCCACGGGCTATGCTTGTGCTATCAGGATGGTTCTATGACCAGATTCTTAATTTGAATTTCAGCTAACGAGGGTGATGAAACAAGCTGCTCCACAGATAATAATAGGTTCTTATCCAGAAGTTCAATTATAAACAAGACAATCCTAAACTCCCCATCCTTCTTAGTAACAAATTTTTTGACCTTCAAAGAGCTACAGAACCTACCATGTGATCTTATCCTACCATTTAAGTTATGCATACAGAATACTATATAAACCTAATAATCATTTCAATACGTAAGAACAGTATATCCCAAACATAGCAGAAAATTAAGTATTACTTACCCCGAAACTTCTTCCTAAAGGAGTATCTAGAAAGTCACTGAATTGCTTCCTGTACTGCAAAACGAAAATTGAACATTATTAGCATCCCAAGACGGGAACAAAATAGAAAGGAGTAAAAGAAGGGTTAGTTCAGTTTTAAATCGACGATTCGTTCCGTTTTTTAAAGATAAAGGGAACATAACTACAACAGTTCACTTGAGATACTAACCGTTCTATATAACATGAAATGCCAAAATGCTTTTAAACTACGAGTAATCTACACCAAAACGTAACACATATTTCCACCTTTCGTCAATGTATGCAACATTCTTATTTTTTACATTTGTATGTACTTACCCTACATCAATTGGTAATATGTTACATTTTAATGCAACTACTTTGATGACAATAACATCATCAAAATAAATTGCATTAGAATAGAAATATATTGCTAACTTGTATTGATGCCACCGCAAAAACTAATGTTCTCATGAGAGCGTATATGAGGGTGTGCAATATATGGGCCTCAGAACTCACTTCCAACAAAATGTTAACGACATATGAGTTTATGTTCAAAATATTTGTTAATATTTAAGCTACTTCATTAGAATACTACGCTTTTATGTTTCAATAGTTGGTAGGATATATATACAAGGGTATTCTTCACAAAATGGTATCGAACTATAGGTCAATTCCTAATTAAGGTACCATACTATAAAAACGATCAAAAAAAGGTATCCAACTTTCAGTTTTTGTGGGGTAAGGGTAACTTTTACATTTTAGACGTTTACATGTTTAGACACACGTGTCAACATGTTATTGAATTATTTTGCAAAAGTTACCCTTGTTGCACAAAAACAAAAGTTGAATACCTTTTTTTAATCGTTTTGATAGTATGATACCTTAATTAGGAATTGACCTATAGTTCGACACCTTCCTATATATGATTAACTATTCGCAGAAGGCCTACGTTAAGTCAGCTACGACCCTAGTTCTAATAACAATGCACTACATTAAGAAATGAAATAAATCAAACAACAAACCCTGGGCCAATTCTGACTAAAATCAAGCGTAAACGTCCTCCACCGCTGCGTAACCAAAAAATCCCTATCAAACTCCCTCGCCCGATCACCCGCAGAGCGCGCAACAGAGTCCACCTTTCTCCTAACATCATACTCCCTGTCAATTCTCTCAGCAGTTTTCTTAGTCTCATATAAAAACAATTCAAACCCATTATTCGCGCTGCGCCAAGCGTCTCGCCACGCTTCACCCGACTTGATACGCTTCGCGAACCCATCGAAATCGCTGCGGCGAAAAGCTTGGAGCTTGAATGAGGTGGAGGTGGGGGTGGGTGTGGGTGTGGGTGGGAAGAAGAGCTTGTTGGTTGATGGGTGGAAGCGTTGGGATTTGGAAGAGAGGAGTGGGTGCCATGGGAGAGTTGATGTCATGGTGGTTTAAGGGTTTCAAAGATGGTGGTTTTTGGTGGGTGTGAATTTTTGTGGCTAATGATTCATGATTGGGCTCTAGAGTATCTCATGGAAATGTTTCCACCGTGATTATTTGGATTTCTTTTTTAGTTTTCGATATGTCGATAGATGTATACATCAACAACAAACTCAATCTCTCTGAACATGGTATGAGGAGGTAAAATGTAAACAGATCCTACCCTCACCCCGGAAAAGACCCGGGAATAAAGAGATTGCTTCCAATGAGACCTCCGACAAGTGTGTGTGTGTGTGTGTGTGTGTGTGCGGGTGAGAGAGTAAAGAGCAGGTAAACAACAGAAAAAGAAGCAGGCAAAGAAAGCAGACAAAGTAATCAAACAAAGCGTAACTAAAACAAGGACCTGAAGAAAGGCAAGCAAAGGAGCACAAAAGCAAAGAAGCACAAAAGGAAAGCCCAAACGAAGGCACAAAGAGAAAAGCAAAGCAAAACAACGCATGGGGCCTAAAGCTAAGGCAAAGCAAAAACGAGACACCAAAAACCAAATATAGAGGGGGTAAGAAGAAGCAGCTACCTAAGGGGGCAACACAGAGAAAGACAAAACAAAGCACGGGGCCTAAACTAAGGCAAAAGAAAACAAGGGACCAGGGGCAAAGCAACAAAGGGAAAAGAAAACACGGGGCCTAAACTAAGGCAAAAGAAAACACCCAAAACAACCTATACCCACTAAGCACCTAGCCGGGACTAACCGCAAATCCTAATTCTATCCCTCCACGCTTTCCTATCTTAGGTCATGTCCTCGGACAAGAGAAGCTCCTTCAAGTCGAGCATAAGTCTATCCTCCCACCAGAGTTTAGGCATACCCCTTCTTCTCACACCATCTACTATTAGCGCTTCGACTCTTCTAACTGGTGCTGATTAAGGCCTCCTCCTGACATGTCCAAACCACCTCAACCTACATTCTCTCATCTTCAAGATAATATTCTCGAATTCGAGTTTAGCTCTGAAGACTCCGTTCATGATCATGTCAAGCAAGGTTTTACCACAAGTCCATTTTAGCATTCTCAGCTCTGTGACCTCTACCCTGTTAGCATGGGCTAGGGGTGAGCAAAACCGCCCGAGTCCCGACAACCGACCCGATCCCGACATAAACCGATAGTCCCGAAACCGAATAATAGCTTCTCGGGTCGGGAGTCAGGATGGATTTTTAGCATTTTCGGGATTCAGGATGGGTCGGGACGGGCCAAAATCGACAAAATACAAGCAAAAACCGACTACTTTCGGGAGGGGACGGGACTGGCCAAAAAACCGACTATTTTTGGGTCGGTATTTGGTTTACGATTTAGGTGACTTTCGGGGATTGGGATTAGTCGGGACGGGTCGGGTCGGGATTCGGCCCGATGCTCAGCCCTAGCATGGGCCTTGGAGATAGGCCAACACTCAGACCCATACAACATAGCCGGTCTAATCGCCACCTTATAAAATTTTCCTTTTAACTTTAAGGGGACGTTCCTGTAACACAGGACTCCCGACGCCGCCCTCCATTTCGCCTAACCAGCTCTAATCCGGTGGGTTACGTCCTTATCTATCCTCCCTAATTTGTGAATCATCGATCCTAGATATCTAAAGGACTCCTTTGGTGGGAGGATCTGGTCGCCGATACGAATATCAATATCTTCGTGAATGCTTGAATCGATCCTCCCAAAATCACATCTCAGGTATTAAGTCTTTTCTCTGCTCACCGAAGACCATTATCTTCAAGAGCCTCCCTCCAGCGCTCCAGTCTGGTGTTTAACCCTTCCGCCAATTCTGCCACCAACACAATGTCGTCAGCAAAAATCATGCTCCACAGAATGCCCTCTTGGGTCCCTCGAGATAACTCATCTAGAATCAAGGCGAAGAGGTAAGGACTAATGGCAGATCCCTGATGGAGCCCAACATCCATGGGGGAAAACCTTTGAGATCCCCACTAAGCACCGAACATGGGTCTTAGCCCCCTCATACATATCCTTAATGACCCTAATGTATCTCCTTGGGGTTCCTTTATCAATAATGGTTCTCCAAATCAACTCGCGTAGGACCCTATCATATGCCTTTTCAAAGTCAAGGAACACCATATGCAAGTCCTTTTGTCTTTCTCTATACTTCTCCATTATACTTCTAACAAGGTGAATAGCCTCAATCGATGACCTTCCCGGCATAAAACCAAATTGGTTCTCAGACACCATTGTCTCCCTTATCAACCTTCTCTCGATAACTCTCTCTCGAAGCTTCATGGTGTGGCTAAGGAGCTTAATACCCCTATAATTGCAACACACTTGCACATCCCCCTTGTTCTTGTAGATGGGGATGACTTCACTGAGTCTCCATTCTTCTGGCATCTTGTCACCGGAGAAGATCTTATTGAAGAGGCAAGACAGCCATCCTACCCCCTCATTACCTAGACACCTCCAAGCGTCTACGGGGATTCGGTCCGGACCTACTGCTTTGTTTCTTCCCATCTTATGTAGTGCAACCTTCACTTCATGTTGGCTAATGCTAGAATAGTAGCACTCTGGCCGTTGGCTAGGGTTCTCTTCTTCCCCACTTCCTTCACTACTTCTTTCGTTAAAAAGCGAGGAGAAATACTCTCCCCATCTTTTCCTAATATCTTATACATCCACAATGGTCCGTCCGCCTTCATCTTTGATATATTTTACGTTTCTTAAATCCATCTTTCTTCTCTCTCGAGCTTTAGCAATCCTGAATATATCGTTAGCCCCCTCTTTAGAATCCAATCTCTTATACAAATCTTCGTACGCCTTGTCCTTCGCCTGAGCTACTGCCTTCTCGGCTTCTCTTTTAGCTACTTTATACCTCTCTTCTGAAGCGGTAATATCAGCTTGGTGGCCCTCTCAGCACAAAAGGAGCTCTCTGAATCTAGATTGTTTCACTGCAACTTTAGATTGCACTTCCTCGCTAAACCACCAAGATTTCTTGTACTGTTGGGTCCTCGTTGCTCCGCTAGCCACACCAAGAGAATCCTTTGTTGCGTCCTTAATGTTGCCTGCAAGAGTATTCCACATAAGGTCTGCATATCTAGCAGTCATTTACTCTGTGACTGAGTAGAAAGTCTCTCTAAGACTTTCCCTCTAAACGACTCTGCAGCCTCGCCGTTCAAATTCTTCCAAAGAATCCTTGGCCACCTGGTCGCTACTCTCCTTGGTTGTTGCCTCTCGAAAAGTGCAATTATTTGTTAAGTTGAAAAAACTTGTTGATTAAATTGTAACAATAATTAATATAGACTTTTATAAATACTAGACGAGTACCTGTGTATAGCAACGAGATTTTATAAAGGCATATAGTTTTAGTTATAAAAGAAAGTTTAGTTATAAACGAAAAATAATAAAAAAGTTTTAGAATTTGAGGATTAAACATAATGTTTTGAAGTCTGCTTGAACCGTTTCGGTTGAAAAACAAGTCAATATAACCCGGGTCAACCCAACGAGTTGTGTCGAAAAAACATGTCAAATTAAACCGGGTCAACCCGGTTTTCGATATGTATTAAGAGTTTCCTTTTGAAACATATGTGTATTAATAGTTGAAATTGCTTATAATTAATTGTTTTAACATTTCCTTGCGATTTTTTTTTTTTCACATTTCACTTTCTTAACTTTTCATTTTTCACTTTAATCATTTTTGGTTTATAAATAGTATAGATAAGGGTGTTTTAGTCTAAAACAACATTAATTATTTTTTTATGTTTTTTTATCACTACTGTTTGAAATTTTTATTTTTATATGTAATAAAGATTGATCTGTCTAACATTGTAGGAGCACACACAAAATCATAAAATCGTCATTCATAAACAATTAAATCCTACTACAAGCTCATTTTTCCCCCTTTTTTACTACTACTTTAAGCTCAGTCAAATTAATTAACGACTAAACCTTGAACTTAGTGGCATGGATGAAACTTAGAAGGACTGAGAGGGTTGTGGCCCCCTTAAATTTTTTGATCTTATATACATTTTATACCTTTTTATATATGAGTTTAGACATTTGTAATACAAATATCCCAATATAGTGCCCTCATAAATAAATATTTTTCAAGTTGGCTTTTCCACCAACAACGTTCAAGTTCTAGCATGCTTAGTGAATGTGTTGCATTATTTCTATTGGTACATTAAAACTTTTTATGAAAAAGTCGCATAAATTTTTGTTTGATATTATACACTCCCTTAAAATGTATAACTCCCAATAGAAAAAGAACATTTAGTCGCATTTTTTAGCCTGATCCAATGTTGTGATCTCGATTTTGCAACGACAAAAACAATCTTATGTAAGATCTTGATCCTCACAGCCTTGGTTTACACTTTACACTATACTTATAATATGGGAGCTCAATTTTGTCAGGTATCGAAAATCAAGTACAACCTCCACAAGTATATGTATCTCATGTTTTATAATTTGGACGAATCAACTTTAACACCGGTTAATAATGTTAAAGTTGAAAGAAAAATTCGTAAAAGATAGAGAATCTACGAAAAATATAAATTAAAACGAGGATTCATATCCCACGCTTCGCTACGAGTTCAAACATATTTTTTTTTAAGATGAGACGAAATCTTAATTTAGATCGACGTTAGTCACTTTTAATTTGCTTTTGCTTATGAAAACCTTTTTATGTAACTTCTTTTTCCTTCAATTCAGATGAAAAAAGTATCGAAAGCTAATAAATTTAGCACAAAAAGTTGGAAGAAGTTAAAGTTTCTACGAAATTAAGGGACAACTACTAAAATTTTGAGACTAACGTTTGGGTGTGATTGGAATTGGATTATTTCCAAAATTTAAAGTTAAAGGGTTGTTTGGTATATGATGACATATGTATTGAACTGTCCAATTACATCGGGCCAAATGCACACATCGAGCCCATTACTAATCGAAAGACCAAAGTTCGGCCCAATTATCATTAACAAGTGAAATATTTGGCACGTTATCACTAGACTGGAATACTGGATAGCATGCGCAAGTTTAATAGAACTTTAATAAAACAAATAGTTTAATAGCAAATAGAAAAAGACATGTATCATCAAACCCAAAAGCAATCGCGATCAACAACATCAGCCACATAACGTACAATACCCATTACCAAAAGAAAATACATGAACATCATTTTGACAAATGTTAATTAGTAAATAAGAGTCTGGTGTTAGAGGAGTGTTACTCGATAAAAACGTATTTTGCTCTGTATTTAAGGCTAGTAGCACCTGGCAAGGTCTTGATCGGTCGAGTCATTGTGGGCATTTGGTCTTCTTCGGTCGAGGGATGAGAAATTTGGCAACTTGGTCGAGTAAACGCCCGAATTTTGCACAAGAGTTTGTGTGTTTATTTATTTTTATTTTTTTTCATTTTTCTACTGTGTCAACTTGGTCATCGTCAGGTCGTCGCAGAGAGAAAGCTGATGTGACATGGTCGAGTGCGGTCACCACTGCTACTAGCCTAAGTGTTGATTATATGACATAATTCCAACTAAATGTATTTAACATGAGTACACGGTATTCACAAACGAAGTGTTATTATATCTTTCAAAACTAGCTTAAAGACCCGTTGACACCGGGTTATTTTTTAAAGAAATAGAGAAAATGAGATGATAAGAAAAGTAATAACGTAAATTTGTGAATTTTGGAAGGTTGAACGACGATAAATGACGATTTAGAATAATAAATGTCCATTCCGATGTTGTGTCCAAATCTAAGCATTAGATACGATAATACGTGATTTATTCGATAAACAGGTAGATACGATAAACAACTTAGTTTGTAAATAGTAAGCAAATAAACGTGCATGAATCATATTGTCCACCAGGTAGATGTGTTGAATAGCAAAGGTATGAAGTTAACGTCAAACAATTGAGAAATCCACGTTCAGTCCATGAGCAGGTGAAAATGAAGAAAAAAAAAAGCAAGTTGTTGATAAAAGTCTATGTAAATTGTAATAATGGTATAAAACGTATAAAAGTGTTAAGTGCATTTAGCAGCCGTAATAAATAGAAAAGCAAAAATTGTTGTGTCATGTGGTCTATTAAATTTAAACACTTGACTTGAAAACAAATATGCGTTTTTAATCAACTATAAGTTTACAATCTAAATACTTTGGTTCCGAATACGTTCATATTTGTTTATTTTAAAAATCGAATCGTTTTAAGTTCGATAATAATAATAATAATAATTAGAAAATACATTGTAAAAAATCATATGGTCTACCAACATATGCATGTTGCTTAAATGTAAATCTGATATGTGAGTGAATGAATGGATGGAGTAAAAGAGACATGGCATACCTTTTAAATCATGAAGATAAAAGAGACATGGCATACCTTCTAAATCACTTTCCATCAAGCTATTGCTGTTGAATATCTTACGCTTATATTTAAAATCACTTAATCACTCCTACAACCCGTTTCATTACAGCTACATATCTTACGCTTATATTCAAAATCACTTAATCACTCCTACAACCCGTTTCATTTTAGGTGTGTACCATCTCCTACAACCGGTTTCATTTTAGGTTGACTTTGTTTTTGTTTCATTACAGTTAAATATCTTACGCTTATATTCTAAATCATTTAAATTGACTTTGTTTTTGTTTTGTTGAAAAAAAGAGTGTGTAGTTGTGTTGCAAAGAAATATGAAAATGAGAGAATAAGAAAACAACAAATGTAAACATGTTCCGTATATAAGGCTGAGCATGGTCCAAAAACCGGACCGGACAAGACCGGACCGGATCGAAGACCGAGAACCGGAAAAACCATAGACCGAGACCGGACCGAATGTGGTCGGTCCGGTCTCGGTCCGGTTTGGTCCGGTCCGGTCTTCGGTCGGTCCGGTCCAATTAGGCATATTTTGGCACGTTTTTTCGGTTTTTTTGTCGGTCCGGACCGGACCGGACCGGACCGACCGGACCGAGGACCGATTTAGCTAAAAAGCCTAGACCGAGGACCGGACCGAATGTGGTCGGTCCGGTCCGGTCGGTTTTGTCGGTCAGTCCGGTCCATCCGGTCCGTTTGCTCACCCTTATCCATATATATGAAATAAACAATGAGATAATAGCAAAAGACGTCGGTGAGCGCTAATCAAGTTAATAGCATTTTATGATCCGGAAGATAATGTAGGCATATGTCTCATAACACCAGGCGCTCTCTAAATGCCATGAACACGCCTCATTCATAGAACTTTTCGTAGACCATCTCTCTGGTTCACGTGAATAAGGTTTTCCTGACTTGGCAGACACACGTAACAATTCTCAACTAATGCCTATCTCTTGAACATAACTTCAATTGATCATAATGGCCAAGAATCCTAACAGCGAAGAAATGCACCTTCAATAATTATATCCTGAAAATAAAAAGTTTCATGATATTTACTAATCAATAAAAGCAAATGCCACTTTACCATGAATGACATAACATGTAATATAATAATAATTTGACCACACATATATGGAATGACCTGCGTTTAATGTATGAAACAATTTTGAACTGTTGTATCTTAGAATTCTTAAAAAATGAGAGCCACTAACGAACCATATTTAAACTATTGTAGCCTATATGTTCTTTAAATATCATTCCTGAAGTTGTCATCATATGGACCCTTAACCGTGTTAATCGCAAACATTAAACGGGTTGGGTCTTGGGTGACACCCTCATTCATAGCACTTTTCATAGACATGGAATATGTTAGTAAATAATATGTTGATCGAGGATGATATAAAAATGTAAACTGTCAATACATTGAATAAATGTAGGAAATGAACTTAAATTATGATACTTTAACATGTATCTATAAAAAACATCAAAAGCATATATACATATAATAATTTTGTAAATAATAAAAGGAATAAGATCTTTAGATATGTAATTTTAGCATCATTCCTCATAAGAAAAACTTGTACATGAAGAGACATGTGGCCAATGTTACGTGAAGTTATAACAATAGAATGTTTGATATTAGTAATTAAAACAAAAACACATGTACCAAACTTGTCAATTAATTTTATAAAGAACTATTCACAAATATACCAGAAAAGAAACTTGATAATGAGAGCCACAACTATATATTAGACGTTAGAAACTTAGAACCATGTCAACTACTTTTCCTATAAAAGTTGGAGTAGTGTCTCCTGGTCAAAGTACCTTGATAGATATTTGGCGATAAAACTTGAGAATACATCAATAAATTAAAGAATCAACATATTACATTGCATTACAAAAGAGCAGATTCATAACCTACACAAAATGACTTCACTACTGTCCACTCGTATAATCATTGCGTATACAATAATGCCGTAGAGAATCTTTTGAATAAAAATGTATGTTATCTCAATCATAACCTGCATAGGAGTCGTGGAATAGCCCGTTCACCAAATCCCAATTCCCATCAGTTATTTGAAAGCATATTTTTTACCATCACAGTTGGTAATCTCATGCGGGAAGACACCATTCTCCGCATACTACATATCGCACAAAAAAATGTTTAAACCCAGTTTATAACGATTGTTGAAGCTCATGAGTATATATGAGTGTACATTTCCATACTTATCAACAAACTGGTAGGCGGCATACCTAACATGCATATATCAGCAAGCGTACATATAGTAAAGCAAATATCAGTATGGAAATTTAGCAGTCTATCATCACCATTATTATTGCCAGTACTACAATCCGCTGTTGTTGGAGAAACAACAGGAAAACCATAATTTTGTGATAATGGTGTATTCGAATGCCTTCGAACGTTTCTCACATAAGGTAAATTTTCTGAATAGGCCACTGATTCAACTTGTTGGATGATTCTTTTGCGCCTAACATTATTGGTACCTGGAAATAAAGTTTATAAACTTTTGGATACCATGGTATGAAAATTAGTAAATGTTAGGTGAGGATGTAGACAACACAAATTTAAAAGATTTATATCAGCAAGTGTACATACAGGAAGTCAAATATGATTTGGGAGTACACCAATATGGCCATTACCATTATTATTGCTAATACCGCCACCCACTGTTGTTGTAGGCACAATAGGACCACCATAAGTTTGTGACGATAGTGTATTCAGAAGCCTTTGCATGTTTCTCACCTTAGGTACATTTTCTGAAAAGGGCACTGATGAGTGCTCAAACACTCATCATTTTTGACGTATTTAAACTGCCAAAACATACAAAAACAATCAAAAGGTTATCAAAATACTTAAATTATCCCAGGGATTGTGTTTTATATGTTTTAAAAGCAAAATGAGCAAAAACAAATGAAAAACGATCAAAGTTTGCAATATTGGCAGTTTCAGTCCCCCAAGTTTCAAAACTTGTCAAAATTAGTCCCTATGAATTTATTTTGAAAGGAAAAGTCAACCCAAGCTTTTGAAAGTCAAATTTCACAAAATATTACACTTGGGTCATGAGTTTTCAAAAATTACATGTTTGGTCCCTGAGTTTTCAAAAATGGCAAAATAGGTCCCTGGGAAATTTTGAAAAATGAAAATGGCAAAATTGGTTCTTAGTTTATTGATGATTGGCATATTTGGTCCTTGGAAGCAACTTGGGAAAAGTACAAAATCAGTCCTCATGTTTTGAGAAATTACAAAATTGGTCCTTGTTAATTCACAAACCAACCGGACCCTTGCTTTTATTATAACAAACCAAAACCAAATCCATTACCCAAACCCCAAGCCTGATCCATGATCCAGTCCACCCAGGCCCAAACCACAGCCCACTTTCCCTTTTTAATATAAAAACACACCCCGGTCAAACCTCCCATTTGACCATCGTCTTCCCCCCAACCATTTCCCCCAAAACCAGGCTCGTGTTCCCCCCCCCCCCCCCTCCTCTCACCTTTTTCACCACAGCCTCCCCCACAATTAATGTGGTCACCAACCCACACCACCACAATAAATATACCCTCGCCTAACCCACTATCTTTGCCCGTATCTATTTTGGCGGGAAATCCCAATCAAAGGCTAGGAGTGATCATAATACAATTGGATGGTAAGGATTTGGTCAGAGGTCAAAGATAAAGCTATTGGGACACTCAGAATTCAAAAGGAAGCCATGTGAGAAGATTTAGGGTTTAATTTTAGCTCGTTATATATATGTAGCTCATATGAGCCATAAAAAGTGTGTAGTATGTAGTTTAAGTTATTGTAGTATCTAATTGTACTCATGTAATCTATTTTTAAGTTAATGAAGCATCAGTTTTAAGTTTACTCTCTGTTACAACTTTCCAAGTTTACTTAAAAATTTCAATCCATTGTTCAAAGCTCCTTAGTGATTTATAACTGTTTGCCTACTCATATAAACCTTCTTATATCTGTTTTCAAATAAGTTTTCAAGTTGTGGAGTGGTATTTACCTAAGTTTAAGAAAAATAGCAAAAATAATAACAAATAAAAATAAAATAAAAAAATTGTGAAAGGAAAGAAGAAAGCAAGGAGCACAGTTAATATGGGATGGCTGTGGGTTAGAGGTTTGTGGAAACCATTTAGGATTGGTGTTTGAGGTTCCTTGGTACTTGGCAGCTAGCTTGGAAGGCTTTTGTAAGCACAAAATTTCATTTTCTTAGTGACAAGTAGTACTAGTAGTTTATTTCTGCTTATCTTAGTTAATTATTAGTCATTAAAATAGTTGTAATCAGTAGGTTGTATTGTGTACTTGTTTGAATCAAATTTTCATCATAAGCTGTTTTTAAAGGGGTGTTTGGTTGTAGTCTGTTTGTGGTGTTCCACTTGCTTTATTGTACAACTCTGTGTTTCATTTAGTTGCTTGGGTAGATATAAGGTCAGGGAATCCATCTCATTAAATACAAATACACCAAAAAGTCAAATTCATAAAAAAATTCATCACCACAGTTAACTGTGGTGATCTTTGGACTCAAAACCAATCAAATCCTTTCATAAGTTTGAATTATAACTTAAATTGGTCATACTATAGCTTAATATAACATTCTAAGTCATTAAATCAGTGTTTGAAGTTTATCAAAGTCAAATCTCAAAGTTTTCTAAAAAAGTCAAAAGTGTAAGTTTCAGATTTTTCCAAATATGGCTTGATTTGTTGTGAATTTTGTGGGTGGTTTTAGGTTCTGAAACTTGTTGAGGTTGTTATCTACCAGTAGAACTACAAATCCATGCACTTGTTTGATTTTTATAATTTTTTCTAGTGGACCATTTTACCCCTGGAAGACACTTGCAGGGCAAGAGTCTGCTCTGTGCACCAGCTGACTCAGTCACACCACCAACTTTGGTGGTTCATTGTGACCATTCTAGTGGGTTCCATTGACCCATTTTGGTTCCAATCAACCCCCCTCCTACCAGGGTTGAGACTTTGACCCTTTGTTTGACCATAAGACATGTGGACCCCACCTGGAATTGCTCCAAAATATTGTCCCTTTTCTGTCTCAGAAACAAAACAAGCAAAGTGCTTATTATGGTTTTTTAGCTCATTCAGTTAGCTTAATTGTGTGAAACTTGTTTAGACTTGTTATAAAACTCATTTGCATCAGTTATAATTGCTATTAATTAAATACTAATTTTCTAATTATTTTTAATTAACTAAATTAACCTAAATTACAAATAAATATGAAATTAACTTGGAAAAATAAAAATTAAACTTAGAAAAAATCTAAAATACTATAAAACTAATTTTAGAAATGAAAATATATTTTTAAGACTTTTTAATTAATTATTACTAATTATTAACTAATTATTAATTACTTTTTAATTATTTAAATTAACCTAAATTCTAATTAATTATTAAATTACACAAAAAAATTGAAAATAAAATTTGGAAAAATTAAAAATAAATAAAAACTAATTTTAAAATTTAATTTATATTTTTCTGATTTTCTATTTAATTATTATTAATTATTAACTATTTAATAATTACTAAAAACTACTTTAAATTAAGAAAAATACTAAATGATGTAGGAACAATCTGAAAAAATTACAGAAATTATTTTTACACACCAGAAGCCTAGGAAAATTATAAAAATGGGAATTGCTTATTAATAAGCTGAAGAATAAGCCAATTGGCTTAAATAGAAGCTATCACTTCTATTAAGTTGGGCTTATTTGGAATTTTCTTTTTCAAAACTGCTTATTATATGATTTTAAGCAACTTTTGTGAAATGAGTTTGGCTGAGACCAAATGAATAAGCACTTCAAGTGTTTATACCCATGACAGTTGACTTTCTTTGACCAAAGGTGAGATTGAGCTCAAATGAACTAAGGGTCAAAGCACTTCACAAAAGAAAATTCCAAATGAGCTCAGTTTTTATTCACTTGGTCTCAGCCAAACTCATTTCACAAAAGTTGCTTAAAGTCATATAATAAGCAGTTTTGAAAAAGAAAATTCCAAATAAGCCCAACTTAATAGAAGTGATAGCTTCTATTTAAGCCAATTGGCTTATTCTTCAGCTTATTAATAAGCAATTCCCATTTTTATAATTTTCCTAGGCTTCTGGTGTGTAAAAATAATTTCTGTAATTTTTTCAGATTTTTCCTACATCATTTAGTATTTTTCTTAATTTAAAGTAGTTTTTAGTAATTATTAAATAGTTAATAATTAATAATAATTAAATAGAAAATCAGAAAAATATAAATTAAATTTTAAAATTAGTTTTTATTTATTTTTAATTTTTCCAAATTTTATTTTCAATTTTTTTGTGTAATTTAATAATTAATTAGAATTTAGGTTAATTTAAATAATTAAAAAGTAATTAATAATTAGTTAATAATTAGTAATAATTAATTAAAAAGTCTTAAAAATATATTTTCATTTCTAAAATTAGTTTTATAGTATTTTAGATTTTTTCTAAGTTTAATTTTTATTTTTCCAAGTTAATTTCATATTTATTTGTAATTTAGGTTAATTTAGTTAATTAAAAATAATTAGAAAATTAGTATTTAATTAATAGCAATTATAAACTTAGTGTAAAAATTAATTTTAAATTTCCAAAAATTTTCTTTAATCATTAGGTTTGTAAAAATACCATTTTCATACCAGTAGCCTTTTCAGATCACTTCGTTCACTTTTATTCCTCGTACGTTTGTTCGCGTTTTCAGCAAACGTACGGTTTTTAGGTTTTAAGTAATGTCTTCTCAATCTAAGTTCCAGTAATCAATCACATAGCTTTCCTAAGCTATTTCTGTTAATAATCTCCAAATAATTCTCATAACCAACATTTCCTGTGAATAATCACCCGATCACAAAGCACGCTCAGTCACATTTCACACCTTGTCGGGATTTAACGACCTGGTGATACCTTATATTACCCGGAGATTGTTTCTAGGCTTTTTAACTTTTTTGACCATTCTTTGGTCAATATAAGTTGACGGTTTAGCACCAATCAATTTTTGGCGCCGCTGCCGGGGAGGTGTGCGCGTTTCTGCAGCGTCTTTCGAGATTAGTGTTATCTCACCTCACTCACCATACAAATACCACCACTTGTGTAAAATTTTCAAAATCAAAACACAAAAAAGTCATTAACACTTTTCCTAAAGTGTTAAAACACCAAAAAAATTTAAAAAAAAAAAAAAAAAAAACAACAAAACATATCGTAACGTTTTCTGATTCGGTTTTCTTTTAAGGTGATTCTTAGAGAAAAACGATTTTAGATTATGGGACAGTACCAAACATATTGTCCAAAAAGTTTTTATCCCTAGTGCATGCGCACTCGTTCTTCAAGGTTAGCCCATTACGTGAGCTTGTCCGGAAACCTCGAAGACCTCGTAGACGTTCTGCACCAACAGTCGGATCTGAGATCCGTACTGTTGTCACACCCACTGTCACCATGGCGGAAGACCGCCCCATGTGTGAGCTTCTCCAAGCACCCATCGAGGGTTACGGAGATGCCATTGTTGTTCCAGCCATCGTGGCTGATAATTTTGAGCTCAAAACCGGGTTACTCAATCTTGTAACCTCAAGTCAATTCTACGGTTTTGAGAGGGACGACCCTCATGCTCACATTCGATGGTTCAATAAAATCACTTCGACCATCAAATACAAGAATGTCCCTTGTGAAGCAATAAAACTTCTTCTCTTCCCATTCTCCCTGGAGGGACAAGCCCGGATTTGGCTTGAAAAACAACCTCCACGATATATTGAGACATGGGAAGATCTTGTGAAAAAATTTATGAATGAATTCTTCCCACCTTCCAAGACCATGAGTCTTAAGAACGAAATCACCAAGTTCACCCAGAAATATGATGAATCTTTTGGTGAAGCGTGGGATCGTTTTAAAGAATTACTTCGCAAGTGTCCACATCATGGTTTCTTCGAGTTGATGCAACTCGATACTTTCTACAATGGCGTGAGCCAAGCTGATCAGGATTCTCTCAATGCCTCCGCGGGAGGTAATTTCTTGAGTAGAACCACAAAAGAAGCTTTGCAAATCATAGAAAACAAGTCCAAGGTCCGCTCTACACGAAGCAAACCGATTGTTTCTCAAATCAATGCGGGTCCTTCTTCTTCATCTTCTGTGGGTCAATCTAGCACGGATGCTAAGCTTGACAAGCTCACTGTAGCGATCCAAGCTTTGGTTCTCGCCAAAACAAAGAAAGTTTCATTTCCACAACATCCTCCCCCTGCTGAGGTTAAAAAAGTGGAAGTCTGTGTGACTTGTGGTGGGTCGCATGCCTACTACAATTGCACAGCTACTGATGGTACTCCATATGAAGCTCATCCTGTTGTCGGGTCCCAAAATCAAGGAGGCAATCAATACCGCCCTCCTATGGACCCGAACTATCGTCCTCACCATTATCCTGGACCTTTCGGTTTTAATCAAAACCCAAATGTCCAAAACCGTGGCCAAAATCAAAATAGAGTGAACCAAGGTTATCAAAACCAAGGTAACTTCAATCAGGGTCACGGTTTCCAAAATCAAGGTTTCCAACACCAAAATCAAGGAAACTTTAACCGGAACCAAGGTCAGGGTAATTTCAATTCCGGGAACTTTCATGGAAACAATCACCAGAATCAAGGGAATTTCCATCATCAAAACCAAGGAAATTTCAATCAAGGACCCAATCCGAATAATCGAGCTCAAAATCTTCCTAATCCGAATCAAGCCATTGTTCCAACCGGGCCTTCATCTGATGAGTTGTTAAAATAATTCATGAAGTCCCAGGAAGAGTTGAACAAGTTGCTGGTCAGCCAGATTTCTGATATCAAGAAGTCTTTAAATGATCGACCCTCGGGCTCAGGTACTACTTTACCGAGCAATATGATCGCTAACCCGAGGGGCGATGCTAAGGCGATCACAACACGAAGTGGTGCTTCATATGATGAACCCGCGATTCCTACTACCTCTTCTTCCTCTCCTCCAAAGGTAGTGGATCGTGAACCTGAGGTAACAAAGGACAAGGTGCAAATTCCTAGCCCACGAAGTACAGCACACGTCCAACCTCAGGTTAATCCTGAAACTAGATGTAAGCCTGGAGTTGTTTTTGAACCACCAGAAACTCCAGGGGACAACCCAAAATCCAAAACTTCTATTCCTTATCCATCACATCTTAACGAACAAAAGCTCCGCGAAAAAGCTAATCACCAAATGGATAAATTTTTCCAAATCTTCCAAGATTTGCACTTTGATATTAGCTTCGCGGACGCTATTCTCTTGATGCCCAAGTTTGCATCGACAATCAAAAATCTGTTGAGTAATAAAGAAAAACTCTTTGAGATGGCAAGAACTCCTCTGAATGAGCACTGCTCAGCAGTTCTCTTGAAAAAGCTTCTTGAAAAGCTTGGAGACCCCGGAAAATTTCTCATTCCTTGTACTTTCCTGGGTATGGTTGAATGCTTCGCCTTAGCTGATTTAGGTGCTAGCATTAACCTGATGCCATATTCTGTGTGGAAGAAACTCTCTCTTCCCGAACTCACTCCCACGTGCATGACTTTAGAGCTTGTCGATCGTTCGATTTCTCGTCCTCTTGGCATTGCCGAGGACGTATTCGTTATAGTGGGAAAGTTCCATTTTCCTGTAGATTTTGTGATTGTTGACTTTGATGCCGATTCTAGGGTCCCTCTCATTCTTGGAAGGGGATTCCTTAGAACTGGGCGCGCTCTTATCGATGTATTTGAGCATGAGATTACATTACGTGTTGGTTCGGAAGCCGTCACCTTCAACCTAAATCAAACTTCGAGATACTCCTCCAATTATGACTGTGAATCGGTGAATCAAATAGATGTCATCGATGTTGCTGCTAAGGAGTATGCTCAAGAGATTTTAGGTTTCATTGATGATTCTTCGAGTGAAAACCTCACTCAATCTTCTCATCCCATCATTGCCAATTCTTCTCCTTCCCTCACTCCGTTTGAGGGAAGTGACTTCATCTTAGAAGAAATTGAGGCCTTTCTCAAAAGTGATTCGATTCCCGATGGAATCGATAACCAAGAGATTGACCCCGAGAGGGATATTCTCCTGCTTGAGAAGTTATTAAACGAAGATCCCTCTCCTCTTCCTGTTCTACCACAAACACTTCATAAGGAGGAAGTAAAAAATGTTGAGAAAACTGATGACTTCCCCGAGGTTGAACTTAAGGACTTGCCGCCTCATCTTGAATATGCATTTCTGGAGGGTGATGATAAATCGCCCGTCATAATTGCTAAAGACTTAAGTGTTGAGGAAAAGGCTGCTCTTATAAAGGTTTTGAAATCTCATAAACAAGCAATTGCTTGGAGACTCTCCGACATCAAGGGCATTGACCCTGAATTTTGTACTCACAAGATTTTAATGGAAGACGACTTCAAACCTGCAGTCCAACAACAAAGAAGGGTGAATCCAAAAATTCCCGAGGTTATCAAACAAGAAGTTTTAAAACTTCTTGAAGCCGGATTGATTTACCCTATCTCGGACAGTCCTTAGGTTAGCCCAATTCATTGTGTTCCAAAAAAGGGTGGCATTACTGTTGTCACAAATGAGGAGAATGAGTTGATTCCAACTCGTTTGGTTACGGGTTGGCGCGTCTGCATTGACTATCGTAAGTTAAATGACGCCACCCGTAAAGATCATTTTCCTCTGCCCTTTATGGATCAGATGCTCGAGAGATTAGCGGGGAATGAGTACTATTGCTTCCTCGATGGTTTCTCGGGTTACTTTCAGATTCCCATTGATCCGCAAGATCAGGAAAAGACCACTTTCACGTGCCCCTATGGAACTTTTGCATATAAACGTATGCCATTTGGCTTATGTAATGCTCCGGGCACATTTCAAAGATGTATGATGGCCATATTTTTCGACATGATCGGGAAAACTATGGAGGTCTTTATGGACGATTTTTCGGTCATTGGGGATTCGTTCCAATCGTGTCTCTCCCATTTAGACAGCATGCTAAAACGTTGTGAAGACACAAAGTTATGTCTAAATTGGGAGAAGAGTCACTTTATGGTCAAAGAGGGCATTGTTCTCGGCCATAAAATTTCAAAAAACGGGATTGAGGTTGACAGAGCCAAAGCGGACGTCATTGCAAAATTGCCTCATCCCACAACTGTGAAAGGTGTTAGGAGCTTTTTGGGTCATGCCGGTTTCTATCGTAGGTTTATTCAAGATTTTTCTAAAATCGCCCGGCCTATGACCCATCTCCTCGATAAGGATGCTCCTTTTATCTTCTCCCCTGAGTGCATCGAAGCCTTTGAAACATTAAAGAAAAGGCTTACCGAGGCACCGATTCTTGTTGCCCCCGATTGGGACTTGCCCTTCGAGCTCATGTGTGATGCTAGTGATTATACGATAGGGGCAGTCTTGGGGCAACGCAAAACAAAACATTTTCAGCCTATACACTATGCCAGCAAGACTATGACCGAGGCTCAAAGTCATTACACCACCACTGAAAAAGAATTATTAGCTGTGGTGTATGCTTTCGAAAAATTCCGGCCATACTTGATACTGACCAAGAGCATAGTGTACACGGATCACTCGGCTTTGAAGTACCTCCTTGCAAAGCAAGATGCAAAGCCGAGACTACTCCGTTGGGTTCTCCTCCTACAGGAATTTGATATCATAATTCGTGATAAAAAAAGGAGCTGAGAACCTAGCTGCTGATCATCTCTCCCGTCTTGAAAACCCTCACCAAGATGCTTTCGAGAAAAAGGAAATAAACGAAACATTCCCTCTCGAAACCCTCAATGCGGTTTCATTTCGTGGAGACTCGATTACCCCATGGTTTGCCGACTTTGCAAACTATCTAGCGGGTAACTTTGTTGTGAAAGGGATGTCGTCCCAACAAAAAAATAAAATTTTCAAAGATGTAAAACATTACTTCTGGGACGACCCCTACTTGTTCAAAATATGCGTGGATCAAGTCATTCGGCGGTGTGTGTATGGTTAGGAAGCCGCTGAAATTTTAAAGGCTTGCCATGCTAGTCCCACGGGGGGCCACCACAATCCCAACTACACCGCCAAAAAGGTGTTTGATTCCGGCTTTTATTGGCCCTCGATCTACAAAGATGCCCAATAATTGGTCAAGTCCTGTGACGCTTGTCAACGCCACGGGAATATTTCACAAAAGAATGAAATGCCTCAGAATGCAATTCAAGTTTGTGAAATCTTTGACATCTGGGGCATCGACTTTATGGGGCCATTTCCGTCTTCTCATGGCAACAAATACATACTCGTGGCTGTTGACTATTTGTCAAAATGGGTTGAAGTGAAAGCTTTACCCACAAATGATGCCCGAGTAGTTGTGAAATTCCTAAAAGCTCTTTTTGCCCGATTCGGAACTCCACGTGCTATTATTAGTGATCGTGGTACGCATTTCTGTAATGACAAATTTGACAAAGTCATGCAAAAGTACGGTGTAACTCACCGTCTTTCCACTGCGTACCACCCTCAAACAAGTGGACAAGTCGAAGTTTCCAATCGGGGCATTAAAAGAATTTTAGAAAGAACCGTAGGTGAAAATCGTGCATCGTGGTCGGATAAATTAGATGATGCACTTTGGGCTTTCCGTACGGCTTACAAAACACCCATTGGGTGTACGCCTTACAAACTTGTGTACGGGAAAGCGTGCCATCTTCCGATCGAGCTTCAGCACAAAGCCTATTGGGCTCTCAAGCATGCCAATTTTGACCTCAAAACGGCGGGTGATCATAGAAAAGTTCAACTAAATGAATTAAACGAACTTCGTGATCAAGCTTACAAGAACTCTTTGATCTATAAAGAAAAGACAAAGAAGATTCATGACTCAAAAATCAAGAACCGCGTTTTCAACGTTGGTGATCGAGTCCTTCTTTTCAACTCTAGACTCAAGATCTTTTCGGGAAAGCTCAAAACCCGATGGACTGGTCCATTCACTATTGCTAAGGTTTATCCTTATGGCACCGTCGAATTATCTCAAAATGACGGTCCAAATTTCAAAGTGAATGGACATCGGTTGAAACACTACTTTGGAGAGGACATACCATCCATGGTTGTCCCGGATCTCCAAACTTTCCCCAAGGACAATTGAATTCGGGGATCGAGTCAAGCTAGCGACTCGATGAACAAAAACAATAGCACAATACGGGTTTTTACCCGTATCTCTGATTCTTTCTACTTTCTACCACCTAGTGTGGGGGAATGGCCAACCCCCCCCCCCCCCCCCCCCCCCCCGCTGTTTGAAAAATGTATATATGTATATAAGTTCTAAAAAAAAAAGTGTATATATATTGAAATAAAGTGAAATATGGTATTTCCACAGTTAGATTCGAATATTAGCTTTTTCCGTTCAAAGAGTCGGCATAATAGCCGGGACTTTGAATATTGAGGACAATATTCATTTCTAAGTGTGGGGGGAGGGGGGGGGGGAAATTCTAGCGAATTTTATCAAAATATATCTTCTAGTACCCCCGTTTTTTGCCAAAATTTTCAAAAATTTTTTCACTTTATTTCAAAATTTTTGTGGTAATCAGTCCGCCAGGTCTAACCGACAAAGGGATTGGCTAATCCAGGAGCAAACGGCTCTTGGTAAAGATAACTCAAATCCGTTTACGGCTTGCAATTTGCCCAAAATTGTATGGTTCCTCAACTCCCCATATCCCATAAAGCGAATGAGTTGGCTAGCCCGCAAGATTATGGCTTGTGGTAAAGGCAGTGGAAAATCCATAATTGGTAATCAGCTCACCAATATGTTGACGTTGTCCATCAAGAGTTGGCTAGTCCAGAAGCGAACGGCTTTTGGTAAAGACTAATCAAATCCGTTGACAGCTGGTGGTTTGTTCAAAATCACATGGTTATCAGGTGTGCCACAGTTCTTACACCTGGCTACTCCAGAAGTGATGGCTTTTGGTAAAGAGTTTTTCAAATCCATCAAGTTTTCTAAAAAGATTGCTAGGGACTAGCAATAGTTTAGTGTGGGGGATTGATGAGTGCTCAATCACTCATCATTTTTGACGTATTTAAACTGCCAAAACATACAAAAACAATCAAAAGGTTATCAAAATACTTAAATTATCCCAGAGATTGTGTTTTATATGTGTTAAAAGCAAAATGAGCAAAAACAAACGAAAAACGACCAAAGTTTGCAATATTGGCAGTTTCAGTCCCCCAAGTTTCAAAACTTGTCAAAATTAGTCCCTATGCATTTATTTTGAAAGGAAAAGTCAACCCAAGCTTTTGAAAGTCAAATTTCACAAAATATTACACTTGGGTCATGAGTTTTCAAAAATTACATGTTTGGTCCCTGAGTTTTCAAAAATGGCAAAATAGGTCCCTGGGAAATTTTGAAAAATGAAAATGGCAAAATTGGTTCTTGGTTTACTGATGATTGGCATATTTGGTCCTTGGAAGCAACTTGGGAAAAGTACAAAATCAGTCCTCATGTTTTGGGAAATTACAAAATTGGTCCTTGTTAATTCACAAACCAACCGGACCCTTGCTTTTATTATAACAAACCAAAACCAAATCCATTACCCAAACCCCAAGCTTGATCCATGATCCAGTCCACCCAGGCCCAAACCACACCCCGGTCAAACCTCCCATTTGACCATCGTCTTCCCCCCAACCATTTCCCCCAAAACCAGGCTCATGTTCCCCCCCCCCCCCCTCCTCTCACCTTTTTCACCACAGCCTCCCCCACAATTAATGTGGTCACCAACCCACACCACCACAATAAATATACCCTTGCCTAACCCACTATCTTTGCCCGTATCTATTTTGGCGGGAAATCCCAATCAAAGGCTAGGAGTGATCATAATACAATTGGATGGTGAGGATTTGGTCAGAGGTCAAAGATAAAGCTATTGGGACACTCAGAATTCAAAAGGAAGCCATGTGGGAAGATTTAGGGTTTAATTTTAGCTCGTTATATATATGTAGCTCATATGAGCCATAAAAAGTGTGTAGTATGTAGTTTAAGTTATTGTAGTATCTAATTGTACTCATGTAATCTATTTTTAAGTTAATGAAGCATCAGTTTTAAGTTTACTCTCTGTTACAACTTTCCAAGTTTACTTAAAAATTTCAATCCATTGTTCAAAGCTCCTTAGTGATTTATAATTGTTTGCCTACTCATATAAACCCTCTTATATCTGTTTTCAAATAAGTTTTCAAGTTGTGGAGTGGTATTTACCTAAGTTTAAGAAAAATAGCAAAAATAATAAAAAATAAAAATAAAATAAAAAAAATTGTGAAAGGAAAGAAGAAAGCAAGGAGTACAGTTAATATGGGATGGCTGTAGGTTAGAGGTTTGTGGAAACCATTTAGGATTGGTGTTTGAGGTTCCTTGGTACTTGGCAGCTAGCTTGGAAGGCTTTTGTAAGCACAAAATTTCATTTTCTTAGTGACAAGTAGTACTAGTAGTTTATTTCTGCTTATCTTAGTTAATTATTAGTCATTAAAATAGTTGTAATCAGTAGGTTGTATTGTGTACTTGTTTGAATCAAATTTTCATCATAAGCTGTTTTTAAAGGGGTGTTTGGTTGTAGTCTGTTTGTGGTGTTCCACTTGCTTTATTGTACAACTCTGTGTTTCATTTAGTTGCTTGGGTAGATATAAGGTCAGGGAATCCATCTCATTAGATACAAATACACCCAAAAGTCAAATTCATAAAAAAAATTCATCACCACAGTTAACTGTGGTGATCTTTGGACTCAAAACCAGTCAAATCCTTTCATAAGTTTGAATTATAACTTAAATTGGTCATACTATAGCTTAATATAACATTCTAAGTCATTAAATCAGTGTTTGAAGTTCATCAAAGTCAAATCTCAAAGTTTTCTAAAAAAGTCAAAAGTGTAAGTTTCAGATTTTTTCCAAATATGGCTTGATTTGTTGTGAATTTTGTGGGTGGTTTTAGGTTCTGAAACTTGTTGAGGTTGTTATCTACCAGTAGAACTACAAATCCATGCACTTGTTTGATTTTTATAATTTTTTCTAGTTGACCATTTTACCCCTGGAAGACACTTGCAGGGCAAGAGTCTGCTCTGTGCACCAGCTGACTCAGTCACACCACCAACTTTGGTGGTTCATTGTGACCATTCCAGTGGGTCCCATTGACCCATTTTGGTTCCAATCAACCCCCCTCCTACCAGGGTTGAGACTTTGACCCTTTGTTTGACCATAAGACCTGTGGACCCCACCTGGAATTGCTCCAAAAGATTGTCCCTTTTCTGTCTCAGAAACAAAACAAGCAAAGTGCTTATTATGGATTTTTAGCTTATTCAGTTAGCTTAATTGTGTGAAAATTGTTTAGACTTGTTCATAAAACTCATTTGCATCAGTTTTTACTAAGGTGGACCCCACATTAGTTCATTTAAGCTCAATCTCACTTTTGGTCAAAGAAAGTCAACTATCAAGGGTATAAGCACTTGAAGTGCTTATTCACTTGGTCTCAGCCAAACTCATTTCACAAAAGTTGCTTAAAGTCATATAATAAGCAGTTTTGAAAAAGAAAATTCCAAATAAGCCCAACTTAATAGAAGTGATAGCTTCTATTTAAGCCAATTGGCTTATTCTTCAGCTTATTAATAAGCAATTCCCATTTTTATAATTTTCCTAGGCTTCTGGTGTGTAAAACTAATTTCTGTAATTTTTTCAGATTTTTCTTACATCATTTAGTATTTTTCTTAATTTAAAGTAGTTTTTAGTAATTATTAAATAGTTAATAATTAATAATAATTAAATAGAAAATCAGAAAAATAAAAATTAAATTTTAAAATTAGTTTTTATTTATTTTTAATTTTTCCAAATTTTATTTTCAATTTTTTTGTGTAATTTAATAATTAATTAGAATTTAGGTTAATTTAAATAATTAAAAAGTAATTAATAATTAGTTAATAATTAGTAATAATTAATTAAAAAGTCTTAAAAATATATTTTCATTTCTAAAATTAGTTTTATAGTATTTTAGATTTTTCTAAGTTTAATTTTTATTTTTCCAAGTTAATTTCATATTTATTTGTAATTTAGGTTAATTTAGTTAATTAAAAATAATTAGAAAATTAGTATTTAATTAATAGTAATTATAAAATTAGTGTAAAAATTAATTTTAAATTTCCAAAAATTTTCTTTAATCATTAGGTTTGTAAAAATACCATTTTCATACCAGTAGCCTTTTCAGATCACTTCGTTCACTTTTATTCCTCGTACGTTTGTTCGCGTTTTCAGCAAACGTACAGTTTTTAGGTTTTAAGTAATTTCTTCTCAATATAAGTTCCAGTAATCAATCACATAGTTTTCCTAAGCTATTTCTGTTAATAATCTCCAAATAATTCTCATAACCAACCTTTCCTGTGAATAATCACCCGATCACAAAGCACGCTCAGTCACATTTCACACCTTGTCGGGATTTAACGACCTGGTGATACCTTATATTACCTGGAGATTGTTTTTAGGCTTTTTAACTTTGTTGACCATTCTTTGGTCAATATAAGTTGACGGTTTAGCACCAATCAGGCACTGATTCAACCTGTTGGATGACTTCTTTGAAAATTAGATATGCATCTGTTATTTTAACGAATTATAGCTCACACATGTTCAAAGTTTGAAGGTAGTGAAGGATTGCTTCTTTGAAACTGCTTATTTGCTTAAGAATGCAGGTGACAAAATAACTATTTTTCTGTGCTTATTTACTTTGTACAGACATAAACTACCAGTTTTAGGTGCTTATTTACTCTCTCATATTGATAGATAAGGAGTGTTATAACCACATTGCTCATCTGGCCTCTCAAGTGAAAATTCTTGAACATGATCAAAATTTCTTATGCTATCAAGGGTCTCAAATGATGGAGATAATCCAACAACTTTTACAAAAAAAATTTCTGACTCAGTCTAAAAATGGAGACTTGATATCAGATAAAAAGCAACAACAACGGCTATATCCTACCATTTATATTCATAAGATACAAAAGCAAATTGATAGAAGACCATTAAAACCGTTTTAATAAAAAGATAAATGTGCTTTTTCGAAACGGTTTTAATCGATATTCCTACTGGGTCCACAACATTGTTGTTTAATCGATATTCCTACTGGTCCACATAAATGTGCCTTTTCTAGATGGTTTTAATCGATATTCCTACTGGGTCCACAACATTGTTGTTTAATCAATATTCCACCTATACTATAACTGAAATTATAAAAGCTTAAAAGTATACATAGATGTCGCAAACACAATTATATTTTGCTACGCATGTTTTTTAAATTTAAACTACTTTCTTATAATCTATATAAGAAGGCAGCATAGTGAATAATGGAAAGCAAAAAGGGGAAATGCCTATGGAGATTACTACACAACCGCACCATTCAACTTGTAAAGAAACCGGATTAGGCAACGCAATTAATGAATTGGATTCGTTAGCTGCAAATGTAAACTAAAACACTTAAATCGAAAACTAATATTTGAAAACTTTAAAACTAAGAGGAAGGGATGAAGGCGCACGGGCACTAGTTGGTTTTTTATGCAATTTAATAAATTTACAACTATTCAAACCCAGTGAAATGGCTACCATATACCTTCCAGAAGTGGCCCTAGATTTTAACAAAGCATGATGTTCTCGAAGCCATTTCTTCCTACTGGGTTGGTATCTTAAATCAAAGCTGTTTCTCAACTCATCGAGCTCGATAACACAATGGCTATGTCGTACCATTGATATTCATAAGATACTAAATCAAATTGATAGAAGACCATTAAAACCGTTTTAATAAAACGATAAATGTGCCTTTTCTAAACGGTTTTAATCGATATTCCTACTGGGTCCACAACATTGTTGTATAATCTAAAAATATATCAGATAAAAGGCAACCACAAAGAAGCACGCATAAAACTTATTCGTTCCTATATTCTTAGAAGCCTTGCACACCATATGTGGTTCTAAAAGAAAGATTTAAAAGGGATACGAACCAAAGTAGTAAGTGGAATATAGTCAAACAAATCTGTAAACGTCTTCCACACGGCAGAATTTCCAGATCTGTAAAAGGTTACCAGTTGCTTAGCATATAAATTTGATAGATAATAGAGCAGCTCATGTAACAATCAATATATCTAATACTCAATTTTGCAGGCTGCTCCAATTCTGAAAAAAGCCAGAATCTTTGGATTCACATTCGCCATCCTGCTGGTGGCCTGCATTTTGGTATTCTGCACATAAAAAAGATTGGTGCTTACAAAAAGGGTGTAAACTTTAAAAGAAAAGTCTATTAACAATAGCTACCTATAACAAATGAAAATGGCAGCTCTGTCCTCTAACAATAGCTACCCATAACAAATGATTTGTACAAAAAATGTATCATAAGAAAAATTATGCTTACATTTTCATCCATAAGTATCATTCCAAGATTTTTGACATGCGGTTTATTGTAATTTTCTTGAGTCCACCTCCTTAAAACACGGACTCTCAAGGTAACGTTGTCATTGACAGCCGATAGGTCGTTGATATAACCTGAAACAAACACAGACATAGTTTTTGAATTGTTAGAGGACAAAGAACAGAGAAAAGGATGATGTGGCAGCTAACACATATCATATGGGGATTATATAGGCTCTAAACCCTAATATAACTTGACTAATTCACAATTTTAAAAAGGCAACCATTCAATTCCCTTAAATTATGATCTTAGGGTTCTTCCAAAAAAAAATAAAATAAATAACAATTACATTCAAAACCCACAAATTAACTCAATCGGATCATTTGATGAGAATTGAAACTGAAAATTGCTTATCAAACGCGTTTTCAATTAATGTGTGGATTCAAAATTAGGCTCCAGGTGAGTTTTGAAGAATTGGAGGACGCTCCTCCGTTATGAGTTTACAAAGATAACACAAACAAAACAGTTTATTTGACCATTATTTGATGGAAGCGAAACCTAAGGAGCGTTTTTAGTTTTGTGTTTAATAGGTCGAAACACAAATAAAACTTCCTATATAAATGAATTTGACTAATGTAAAAAATTTGTGCAGTCAAGTGTTTGTACATCGTTGCTAAATAAGAAATTCCACATCACAGCATTAAACCAATTTTTAATGCATCCTGCTTAAAGGAACTTGTACAAAACCTTATTTATTAGATAAAATAGATTGGTTTGGTATTACAACTAGACAAATAAACTTTATTAGAAAACACGATAAAAAAGAAAAACAATTAATGTACTTAGCCGTATGGATGTGGAAAATGAAGAGGTTTTCCTTTCCAGGTTTCAAGGGTCGAGACTTGAGAGGTCAAGTCAAAAATCAAAGGTGTATGAGAGGGACTTTAAATTATTCTTTTCGGATAATAAGCAAATCACGTCATTAGTCTTTTTTTTTCTTTAACGAAACGTCATTAGTCCATACATGAATATGAATAATTTAACAAAGATAACCAGCTAGCTACCAAAAAGCTTTGTTCTTGGAGCACAAGGTGCGATGACAATGTTGAGCTCTTCATTTAGGGCCAACGGTGCCACATCACCTTACATCTTCTTCACAATTAATCTCCCCTCATCAACAACTAACTTCAACTTACTCATTTGTAGCTCACCACTTACAACTTTATTTATTTTTATTCATTTCAGTAAATAAACTAAATTCATTTACTAATGATAAAAATAATACAACATACTACTTTTATTTCATCAAATAAAAAACATACGATAAAAAAAAGAAAAAAAAGAAAAAAGAAAAAAAAAACGATAAGAAAAAAAAAATACAACACACTTCGGGACGAGAATGTTTATCAGGGCTGAATATATCTTCGACGTATCCGTCGACTTTTGTTTCTTGCAACTCGTCTATTGGGTCTTTCGTGACGAGAATGTTTGTTAGAGCCGAATATATTCTTGAGATATGTAATGTCTAACGGTTCCTCGGCATCTCATTTTGGGTAATTTTTCAAGACCTCCCAAACGTGAACATACGTGAAACCCCTCGAGCCAGGGACGGAACTTGAACCCTCTTGGTGGGGGGCCAACTAGAAAAGTATTTATTTTATGGGAGCTGATATACACTATGCTAAAAAATTTGTATTAAAAAATACTAAAACCATATATAAAAAGGTATAAAATGTACATAGGATCAAAAATTTTTTTTTTGGGGGGGGGGGGGGGGGGGGACGCAGCCCCCCTCGATCCCTTCTAAGTTTCGTCCATGCCTCGAACCAAAGCGTTCTTCGAGATCGTGCTCATTTTCACCACTTCGACGCTGTATATGTTCATAAATAGCGTGGAATTTTTGGCAGTCGCCATTAACCTCATCCACTTACCGGTGATCATATTTTTTGTACGAGGGTCACCGGTAGTGCTCTCGTTGAACTTTTCCACGGTTTCATTCCAAAAGAATCCTTCAGATTTGTCATTTCCCACATTTTTGTTTTGGGAAATTCCTATCCAAATTTCCGCAAGCAACACTTCTTCGGCCTTGGTCCATTTTCGGGTCACACGCGTGCCAACTGCGTGCAAGTCATCGTCATCATCGACGTCTAAATCCACGACTTTCTTTGTTTTTTTTGGACATGGTTTTTTTTCCTCTATCTTTGGCCGGTTCACATGCTAGTGGTACTTTAAATTGTGAACCGGATGATTGTGATTCGAATGGTGTTTGTGATTGAGGAGTAGGAAACGTGAATGGTTTATTTGGTTTAAATATGCTAAATTTACAACAAAGCTTAAAGTTCTTCAATGTTAGTTTAAAAATGCTAAATGAATGAGGTTTTCGTACTTTCAATGAGGTTTTCCAACTTTTTCTTTAGTCACCTTAAATATATGTACCTAGTGATGTTTAAACCATATAATACACGTGAAAATATAGTGCGCTATACCACTAGTTTATTTGTCGGTAGTTTTCTTGTATAAAAAGTTAGAAAACCTCATTGAAAGCACTATATTTTCAGATATATTGTATGGTTTACATGTGAAAATATACACCTAAAATTGTGTTTACTCCCTCCGTCCACAAAAAAAGTGTTCAATTTGACTTTTCAAAGTTAAACTAGTTTAACTTTGACATTCATTACTTTTTTTTGTATTATATAATACTTGATAAAAAATTATACCAATGAAAAATACACTTAAAACCCAATCTATTCATATGTTTTGCATCAAGTATTATATAATACCCGCAAAAGTAGATAAAGTCAAAGTTGAACCATTTTTGGCTATGATAAAGTCAAACCGGATACTTATTTTGGAACATAGGTAGTACAAGATTTAACAAAAACTAGCACATTACAAATGTTTATATAAGAAACGGTAAAACCCAAAAATCTAGTACGGGCTGGGCCTGTTGGCCTTTATTAGCTAACAGTATCTCTTAAACTCACATTGTTGTAACGGTAAACATTGAGAGTTTGTCAAACAAAACTGGAAACAAACAACAACTATGGAGCATTCTGAGATTACAAACTTGGCACTAGACTGGGTCTCAAACTGATGCAGTCCAAACTATATACTCCCTCCATCCCACTATGATTTTTAAATTTTTTTTTTCTTAACTTTGATTTTAAATATTTTGTTCGTGTTATATAATATTTGATGCAAGCATATGATGTGATTAAGTTTTTAAATGTATTTTTATTTGTATAATTTTTATTGAGTATTATAAACAAATATATTTAAGGTAAAAATTGAAGAAAAAACTTTAAAAATTCATGGTAGACACTTAATGTGGGATGGAAGTATTACTATGAATAATGAGAAATCAGTCAAGTTTTAAACAGTGGATACGACTCCCGGAGATTAGATTCTTACTTTTCCTAAGGTATTTATCCTATCTACTTGAGAATAATTTTAAAATATAAATGTTAAAAAAAAAGAAAAAAAAAAGAAAAAAAAAAGTTAAAAATTCGTACCTTTAATAAAAATTCTTTTGTTTTCAATAGTGTAAAGTGTTATTTTTTCTTCGTTTTTTTTTTTTAAATATATGTTATAACACATTTTTTTTATAATTTTTTTTTTGTATTTTATTTGTAGAAAATAGAAAAATCATCAAAAAAAGATTATTAAAATTTCTAGTATCCCTTTACTATTTTCCAAAGTTTGTGTAAAATTTTCAGATTTTTTTGGATCTTGTTTGGTATTTTACTCTGATTTACGGACTATTTTAGTCATTAAAATCGATAAAAATACTTTGATACTTCTTGAAATTCTTAAAAAATTATGTTAAGTTTCTGTCATTTTTCTAGGGTTTCTGTGAATTTTTACAGACCAAAATCTATGCAAAAGCAAAACCAAATGTAAATCAAAGTATAGCAACACAGGATACGTACGAGATTAGAACATGAAGAAATAGATGCATAGCATGATCAGGGAGATGCAGAACATAGAAGACAGATAAAGATGCAGAACCAACAGAGCAAAACCGGAACAGATGCAAACCAAATGCTGAGCAAAGCGAAATCAGGTGGAACGTAGGAGGTGCAGAGCAGATACAGGCAGATGCATAACACATAATCAGGCAGGGTGAAAGAGTAGAACATGCATGCATATGCAGACATAACCACAACAACATCAATCCCACAACCAGACAGATACAAATGCGTAACCAAAGCAAGTTGTTAATGTCGGTATGCAACCCAAAACTAATCAAGAACTAATCAGGTTATTTAAGACTTTAGCATTACCATCACCAACGCAAATCATAATCCATTACAAGTCGAACGATGCAAATACCAATACCAATATTAACGCAAATTATGATACACCGATGAACGAAATTATTAACCGTTAAAACTCAAATCGCCAAAACAGGGAACTAACTAAACCATGCCCAAAGTGATTGCAAACTAAACAAAGATTACAAACTGTTTCAAATATCTTTTCTATTTATCATAACCATGTTTTTGTGTCCAAAATAATACCATTGATTTTCTAACTCAAACAAGAAAAGTATGAATTAAATAGGCACCAGATCAGTAAGATAATTCCATTCATCTACAAAAATACTGCTATATTTATCTACAAATATTCATCCACAAAAATACTACAAAGTATATTTAATCATCCTAATCAATTAATATAAATTTTCAAAACATATGGCTGCTACTTACTTGAATACAAAGATTCTCTTTCGTATAAAATGATACTGTCGAGGAAGCAATTGTGTACACTACCAAGGACAGAATTCCATGCAAAATCCACCAAATCTATAACAAATTAAGCGATCGGACTGATGACTCTAATACTATATAAAAATCAGATAGAATACTCCAATGTATTTATTAAATTCAACTAACACGTTACAATTGATACAAAAATAAAAACAGGCAAAGGAAAATCATTACTACGTAGTATTAAAAAAAATGGGAGGCGATTGGCACACTCCTTAATCTTATTGGGACCTCTATTGTAAAAGTAGTTAAAGCAGCTTACACTAAATGTAGAACTGTCTAATGCATACAGTGGAGTGTCCAAATAAATTTTGAAAGTATGCAAATCATTTCTCTTAAAAAATGATGGAAACTACAAAACAAGAAAAGTAAGCAAAACCTCACCCTTCCATACATGAGAAATACAGTCACATGATTCTCTTCTCACTGACGACTCAATCGACCCGAACCGAAGCACCCTCGTTAAAAGATCTTTGAAAAATAATCAAATTTTGCAACTTACTAAAAAGTAGGAAGATTCAAAAAAAATGAAAGGAAAAATGTTGTGTTCTTGAGCATCATTTAAAAAGTAAAAGAAAAGGAAAAATGCTGAAAAATAAAGGTGATTTTTTGATTTTGAAGTAAAACGTTTCCTCCTAATATTGGATTGAAAATGTTTATTATTATTTTATTATTAATATTATTATTTTACTAATAAAATGATCATAGTGTTAGGTGTCGTTTGTTTTTTCAGATGTTTTATGTCTTCATCTACAAACTATGTCTGCAGAAGAAGAGATATATCTAAAGTCTTTATCTGCAAATAAGAAACCGTTTATTTTTTGTTCTTTTGAAAAAAAAGAATAAAAGAAAATAGATATGGTTTGTGTTGAAGAAGTGAAAAAAATGAAAATTTATGTTTAATTTTTGAAGAGGTAAGAAGTAAAAGTTTATGTTTAATTTTTGAAAATGCAAGTAGTGAAAAGAAGCACTTACGTTTTAAAAAAAATGCACCCGCAGACAAAAAAGTGAAAAGAGAAAGAAAAAAATGATTATTCTAAAAAAAATAAATGACACGTTAGTTACTATTTTTCTAAGATATTGAATTTGAAAGTCAATTATGTGCAATTTGTTACATGACAGTCCAAAAAGCTTTACGGTGTTAGTTGGGTTATTGATTACTCTTTTTAGGTTTTACTTAAATAGAGTAGTGGTTGGGAGGTATAAAAGATGTGTATAAATTTATGCTTAAATTTATATGACATCATTATGATGGTTGCAGCCAGGAGACTCAATTTATCACAAACCATTAAGATGATGTCATATATGTTTAGCATGAATTTAAGCACACAAATTAGGCTTTCCAATCATTTACCTATAGAATGACGAAGCAATGAACATTTCATTAGAGATATTCATATATAAACATTTATATAAGATGTTTTCCAAAAATAAAACGCGTAACAAAAACTAAACTAAATTTGCTTCATGTCTAAACCTCGTTTGTGTGCATGAGGATGATACATAGTTTTACCCAAGTATATGATCAATTCTAACATCTAATGCACGACAAGAATCATACACAATATTGCTTATTTTTAAAACAAGTAAAACTATTTATTACATGGTAATTTGTTTGTAGTTTAATCAATAATAATGCGTAACTAAAAAATTAAGAAAAATACGCGTGTATGTACGAGTTATAAATTTATAACCGATATTAGTGACAAGAGGTTTATATTTTATCAAACACGACCAAATCAAGATTTGTTAATCGAACTAGTTATAATGCCCGCGCACGCGCGGGTTTTTTTAAAGTTTTTTGAATAACATATTTTTATTTATTAAAAAATAAATAATTTAATCTTTCTTTTGTTTGATTTATGATTATAGTTTTTAAAATAAATAATTATATTTTTTAAAATTATACAGTAGTTTTTTATTATTAAAGATAATCATTTAAAAATTTTGTATCTTATCTATATTTTTTGTATTTATCTTCAACTTGTGTAGTATATATCAACAAAACGAATTTAAAAATTTAAAAATTAAAAAATAATAATTAATTAAAATATTACTTAATTAAGAAATAATCTTTTTTTTTTTTTTAAATACGAAAGTCCCCACTAAGGGTTTTGTTGTATTATATAAAAGATATAGGTCTTATTTTATAAATATTTCTTTCATTGTGTTTCATTTATTTCATTATAATTACATTATATATTGGATATTTAAAAGATATCATGGCCAAATAGAAGCGTCATCACATGCGTGCATGAAACAGACAGCATGGCTACCTCTCACACGTTACTTTTTGTTGTTTTCCCGCATTTGCCCTTCTAAACATTTCTAGTATACATTTCTTAATACTCCGTATAATCTGTCAAATAAAATTACCAAGTATCATTAGAAGCTTTCGTCGTTATTTGAGGTTTCTAATGGATGCATAAACTGTAATACTATTGGTCCAAAGAATAACAGCAACTAAAGCCGCCGTCCAAAAAAAACTATTCCGTATAAATGGACAAAAAGTTACAGCATATGGTTGACAAACTTTGCAAAAGGTTTTAAATAACTTATCTTACCATATCACCGTCAAATAAAGTAATCTAACATTAAGATAAGGTAATTAATATAAAATGTCGGTCTAAAATTACTAGGCCATTATACAACTACTACGGTTAGTTTTTAGATATTTATAGAAATATCTTGCCTTTCTTTCAAAGAAAATTGAAGAATCCTTTTTTTTTTTTTTTTTTTTGTAATGAAAGTATGGAACACATATAAATTTGAGCAACTATTCCACACCGACATAGACTTAT
This sequence comes from Artemisia argyi, assembly GCA_030686995.1. Taxonomy (NCBI): domain Eukaryota; kingdom Viridiplantae; phylum Streptophyta; class Magnoliopsida; order Asterales; family Asteraceae; genus Artemisia; species Artemisia argyi. Next base: position 105,335,942 of record CM060699.1, read on the forward strand.
TGTCAAATCTTTTACATAAAACTTCACGTTAGTCACATATCATATGTTGAATTAATGAATTTATCATCCCTCAAAGAAGCTACGTTACAATTACTCAACCTTATATTTGACTTTTAACAATACCAATAATTCAACCCCACAATAAAATTCAATGGAAATTACAAATTAAAGTCGTGGTCTGAATCATTTTCCACCACATGATAGAGATCAGATCTAGATTTATCAAGGACTATAATCGTAAATTCTCATAAACATCAAGGACCAATATAATAAAATTCATTACGTAAACCAAATACATTGAACCTGGACATAACATTTCATGCCTATAAATAAAACCTTATTCTCCAATCAAGGAAACCCCGTACCATAACCGAAACCTTAAAAACCTACAAAATCTTTGTGCATTTGTAACCAACAAATATAAATATAATGGCCCCTAGTATTGTTGTTCCGTCTGTGCAAACGTTGCGGTCGCAAAATGGGACTACAACGGTCACACAGGAAGAAGTTTTAAAACGTAGAAACGAGGAACTAGAGCGCGAATTAAAAAGAAGTTTGGAAAGAGAAGAAAAAATGAAAAATGAATTGCACAAGACGTGGCAAAGGCTCCGCGTAGCTGAAGACGCGGAGGAGCGTTTGTGTTCGCAGCTAGGGGAGCTGGAAGCTGAAGCTGTAGACCAAGCGCGTGCTTATAGGGAGCGATTGGTTTCCTTGATGGAACAATTATCTGTTGCCCAAAAAGTTATCGAGTCTGGTTCTTTTAGGATGGAATTGTGAAAAAAAAAAAAAAAAAAAAAAAAAAAGATGTAAAATGTAGAGATTGTAATTTTTTTGTTTAGATTTTGTAAAATGGTTTTGTTTTGATTTGGTTTATGGAATTTTGTCAAATAAGAATTATTTTTTTTTTGTCTGATTAATTAATTTTGTGTGTGATTTGCAAATTTTTCTACCATGTTTAGCTTATTGTGGACATCAAATGTTTTAATCGCGGATTAGGATGCATTGAATGGTACCGTGGAAAAAGGTGTCGTCAAGAAAAAGAAAAAGGTGTCGTTTTGCTCAAAAGAAGAATAAACGTAACCCAGAATATTTCTTTCGTCAACATTTTTGCCTCTCGCAGATGAATGTGATTCTTCTCTATATATATTGATCGACATTGTGAATTTATTTGAGATCATAGACAGATTTGAGATCAAATAAATTAATATGTGTTTATTTATAAAAATGGATACTCTAAAATGGTTGTAACAGTCATGATATGAAAATTTTGTGAAAAACTGTAAGATACAAAATCTAAACAAATCTATATATGAAAAAAGTTAAATGAAAGAGACATTGAATTCCTATGCAGAATTCATACGCCACTTTACACACGGTATATATCTTTTTCCTTTCTAGTATTTCTTTTTCTAACGACGAATTTTAACATACACCTATCTTATCTTACATAGTCAGGTACGGAACTAGGGGTTCCCGGGACATTTATTCATTTTTCCAATGCAGTGTTAATTTTTTAAGAAAAAAATCATCGATTTTTCTTAAATAAATCTTAAATGCACTTGATCAATCGAAATGTGTTGCTAGTGTTATTTAGTTAGTATAATTAAAAAAAAAATTATGCAACCAGTTATATTTGGTTCTGGTTTCGTTCCTGCTTAGTAAGTGATATGTGCCAAAGTGGCCTGTTGTCGTCGCCAAACTATGTGCACTTATACGTATATACGCAAAAAGGAGACTTACAAAGAACCGAGTCAAAAATTTTATGTTCCAATTAAGTATTTGTTGTATAGATTTGTTTGGACTTTCAAGCTAAAAATTCTTACTTTCTAATTTTGTCTCCACATTACTATACTCTGAATTTGTTATTTGTACAATTTTTAATAGCGTTGAATATTGTTATGTCAAATATATAAATGTAACAATAGTTTCGGAGGTGTCATTGTAGTTTAAGTAAAACCTTTATAAATTAATACTCGATAAATTAGTAACTTCGATAAAATTAATAATTTATTTAGTCCTAATTTGAGACAAGTACAAATTTAAACCCTAATCGATAAAATATATATATAGTAATTTTTTTGAAACCCATTGTATATATATTAGTTCCAACGAAACTATAAATTAATAATTACTTAAAATTTCATATATATATATATATATATATATATATGTGTGTGTGTGTGTGTGTGTGTGTGTGTGTGTGTGTGTGTGAGAGAGAGAGAGAGAGAGAGATACGTTTCAAAATCCTGATATTGTTTAGTAAAAAAACAATTCATTGTCATTTGTTATTTTTTGTTGAACTTTAAATCTATATTGAGTTTATCTCAAAATCTTCTTATTGCAGTAAAATGTTGGTGAGTTGTTTTCTTGTATTGCAACAAAAAATGTTAATTTTATTTTATAAAGTGTCAATAAGAATTCATAAAATTTTAATTAGAACTTATTTTTCAAATTTATTTTTTATCTCTAATGAGTATACACTGTAACTAATATATTACATTTGAAAATTTAAAGATCATATGTAAAACCTTTTTATATTAATAAATTATTAATTTATTGATATAATAATATCTCGTCAAATTTATAAAATATCTCGATCCCAACACTATTAATTTATAGAGATTTTACTATACATAATTTTTTATTTTTTTATTTATTTTTTAGAACGGCAAGTATTAGAACACCACCTATCTCACAATTTTTGTTCATTTTCTCAACTAATCAAGTAAGTGTGTGTTGCTACAAGAAAAACAAATATATCAATGAACGCATGAGTTGCGATCGGTTAGAAAGATTCTAAATTTGCAAAGTCTAAAAAGCCATACAACTTCTTACACGTGTCCATCATCTTTCCTCCCTCTTTTTCTATTAAATATTCGGTCAAAGGGCATTGTGGTAATTTGACCCGTTTTTTAAAATTCCACCTCATATTTCAAACGCAAATATCTTTTAAACGACAAACTTTTACGAAAAACCGATTTCACCATAATTTTTAAAATTTAATCCTCTTTAATTTGGTATAAATCTTTTTAATTTTTTCGAAACTTTTTTTTTGACATATTCATTCGGTCATGATTTTCTTGAAAATTTTAGCATTTTCGGCTCTAATTTTGTCTAGTTTAAAGGCCGAATTTTGCAAAACTTAAAACACGAAAGTTGTAGCTTCTTGGCCATTCTTTACCCAGAAATTTGAATCACTCAAATCCAATATGATATGAGTGAGATATCGTATGTTAAAGATGACGTTTTAGTCATATTTGTTGCACACAACGTGTTTGATGAAATGTTTAGCTTAGATTTTTAGTCTTAAAATCGAGTTAAATGCACTAATTTTTGTACAACAATGCACCTTTAGTTATTTTATTAATGTAAGATTCAAAAAGTTTTATTTTTTCTTGTTTTTTTGTTGTTTTTTTTAACTGATGAACCTTATTAACTGATTTTTAAAAAAGACATTTCGTTCATCAGTTACTTTGGTTGAACTTATTAACTGGTGAACCTTATTAAATCAGTTAATAAGGTTCATCAGTTAAAAATCCTTATTAACTGATGAACTTATTAAATCAGTTAATAAGGTTCATCAGTTAATAAGGTTCATCAGCCTTATTAACTCGTTGAATTATATTAACTGATGAACTTATTAACTGATGAACCTTATTAACTGATGAACTTATTAAATCAGTTAATAAGGTTCATCAGTTAATAAGGTTCATCAGTTAAAGATCCTTATTACCTGATGAACTTATTAAATCAGTTAATAAGGTTCATCAGCCTTATTAACTGGTTGAACTATATTAACTGATGAACTTATTAACTGATGAACCTTATTAACTGATGAACTTATTAAATCAGTTAATAAGGTTCATCAGTTAAAGATCCTTATTAACTGATGAACTTATTAAATCAGTTAATAAGGTTCATCAGCCTTATTAACTGGTTGAACTATATTAACTGATGAACTTATTAACTGATGAACTTTATTAACTGATGAACTTATTAAATCAGTTAATAAGGTTCATCAGTTAAAAAAAAACAAAACTTTTTGAATCTTACATTAATAAAATGACTAACTGATGAATCTAATAACCTAACTCATGAACTAAATGTATATTTTAAAAATATAATGATTAAAAAACTTTACTTTTTAAGTCTTACATTAATAAAATGATTAATAATGCATTGAGAAACAAAAATTAATGCATTTAACGCAATTTTAACACTAAAATTTTAAGCTAGACATTTCATCAAACACATTGTGTGCAACAAATATGAGTTAAACACCATCTTTAACGTGTGATATCTTACTCGTATGACATCGGATTTGAGTGATTCAAAAACCTGCGTAAAGAGTGAATCAAAATAAAAAACTTTCGTGTTTTAAGTTTTTAACGATTCGACATTTATGAGGGTAAAAAATAGGGCCGAAAATGACAAAAAAATCAAAAAAATCAAGAAAATCACTAACCATTTGATATGTAAAAAAAAAAAAGTTTGAAATATTTAACAAGATTTATACCAATTTAAAGAGGATTAAATTTTAAAAATTATGGTGAAATCGGTTTTTCGTAAAAGTTTGTCGTTTGAAAGATATTTGCGTTTGAAAATTGAGGTGGAAAAGTAAAAAACGAGTAAAATTACAATTTTGCCCCTAAACGGATATTTTAAATAAAATATGTTGGGGACACGTGTCGCTTGCTGGTTACTTTTTATACTTTTTAAATTTGTTTCCCTTTCTAAGGGATCCGGTGTCTGAACGCATATGTCGAACGATTTAAACTTCACTCCAACTTCTTAAACAAGAAATCGTATGCTACTAACCGGAAAAAAGTTTAAGCCCCCTTTATACAAATTCTTGGCTTCGCCTCTGCCGCTAGGCTAAGAGGCCTTTGGTTGTAGTTTATATAAACTTAGGAGATCCAAGGATAAATAAGGATTTAATAACTCATTGCGACTAATCCAAAGCCAAGTACGAGATAGGTAAATTAACTTTCTCTAATTTCTCACTGTAACTCAATTGGTGTTCGATTATGGACCAATAATTGCAACCAGAGCAAGTGGGGAATGGATTGAAGATATTTGTGTGTCCAAATAATGATAAAGATGTGCACCCAAACTTTTGATATTTTACTTTTTAGATATTTTAGAAGGTTACAAATAATTTTTTTACTACTATAAGTTGACTTTTTAAACCCCGACAAAGACGGTGTCAATAAAGAGCAGTTAAACTGACTTTTAAACATCTCACACCACTTCAACCTGTCCTTTTTTAACGACTTTTAGGAATATTCAAACGATGCATCATGTATATATTCGGTCTCTTCTCTCTCAGAAGATATATTGAAGGCAGAACCCTCATGTCAGTTTTGGATGTTGTTCGCTGGAATAAATCCATCCCATTAAAAGTTAACATCATTTCGTGCAGACTTGTTTTGGCACTAAACATCCGAGTAAGATGCAATTGAGAATGACATCATAATCCATTCTCAACCTTAGACCTTGAATAAGAATTTAAAAGTTAGAACGGGTTGGTTGGATTAGATTGTTAATCCTAAAATCGCTTGTAATATCTCTTTGTAACTATTTTGTTCATTTTTTTAGCTCTTTGCTAGTTTGTTTTAATAAAAATCCACTGAAAAAAAAAAAAATTTTTTTGCCCATTTTAATTTGAAATTTTGCATGATGCATTGTAAGTAATATCATGAGGATTACATTGTTCAACAATAACAGCTAGCAAGACATCATTTCAGCGAACTTCTGATAAAACGCGCGTCATGTCAAAAATACAAACCTTATCGATTGAAGGTTCGATAATTAAAGCGATCGAAAGAGTCACCTCATTTTGCTACTAATGACATCGACTCATCATCCACAAATGTCAAATAATTGAATGTAAAGAAAAGTTAACAATGAACACGATAAAAGATGAAATTAAGTGCTTCTTAATTAAGTGTTGAGTTATTTAAAAAACCAAACATTCCTCACATACAAAAGGACTCATCCCAACATCCATCTAAAAAGAAATCAATGGTTGAGATTAAAATTATTTAATATTTCACTCATTTTTTATAATTTAAATATCTCTTAAACCGTTAATCGTTAATCGAAAATAATTACACCATCGCGACAAACATTTAATTATCTTTATATAGAAGGGCACTTTGATATACTTTCGAAAGAAAAAAAATTTTTGTTTTTTTTACTTTTTTTTCGTGTCCGAAAAATTCATATATGATATGTATCATATATGATTTTTTCGGACACGAAAAAAAAAAAGTGAAAAAAACGAAAAACAAAAATTGTCGAAAATATATCAAAGTGTCTATCTATAGAAAGATAATTAAATGCTCGTCGTAACGGTATATTTTTTTTTGGCTTAACGATTAACAGTTTGAAAGATATTAATATTTAGAAAAAAAAATTATGAAAGTGAGCTTTTTAAATGATTGAGATTAATCTCATTCATTAGATCAAATAAAAATAGAAAGAAAATGGATGATGAATATTAAGAAAAGTTTATTCCTCAAATGATATTATATCCTTAACTAATTAACAATCTTCCAAATACCCCGTTAAAGGCGGGGACCATGACAAAAACCAGAAACAATACGTAACTTATTAACAAATTAATTAAACCGAATATTAACATGTAATCCAAAAGTAATATTTGTAGTTTACTTCTTAGGTTGTTAATGCCACAGGGCCATAAAAAAGTCATCACATGCGGGCATGAAATAGACAGCATGACTTTGCCTCACTCACACTTTACTTTTTGTTACAATTTTATAGAAGGGGAAATTTCACATCTCTATTTTTTTAGTTGAAAATTTCATATATGACCAAACATATATTAAAAACATTATATATTATGTATTCAATACTTGTATTTTGGGTATATATAAAATTAATCATGAAAATAGGCTGATATACAAATAAATTTTGTCATCGCATCATCTATTTGAAACAGATGTACAAATTAACGGCAAGACCCCCTCCCCCTTCATTTAGTGTACACAACATTTTTTTGGTTGAAAATATAGACTTAATAGGTTAGTTGGTCACTTTTACTTCGAACTGATTTTCCAATGACCTATTTTCCAACGACCCATTTTCCCGGTAACAATCTTTTCAACGGATACCCTTTTCCAGTGACTCATATTTTCGGCAACGAAAAAGAGGTTGCTAACCTTTTTTTTTTTTTGCCGGAAAAGGGCTCGTCGAAAAGATTTGCTGCTCGAAGAATTAATCGCATGAAAATCAGGTCGAAGAAAAAGGTGAGGGACGGAGCCAGAAACTAATATGACTGGGTGAATAAAATCTTTTAAATCATAATACTAGAAGCACATTTCTAATGACCGGGTGCATTTAAGATATTAGGAAAAATCTGTGTTTTTTCAAAAATTAATATGTGATTCGAGCCCACAGTAACATCCAATTGGGCAGTATGCAAGTATCACATCTTTCTTCTTAGGAGATAAACCCCACAAAAATTAACATGTAAACTCTTGCACCTGAAAAACCACAAGGAAAAACAAAACAAAAAAGTTTGTCAAAAATATAAGAAATTATTCATTTAATAAAAGGTAATTTTTTTTTCATAGTCATGTAATTAGTTTCGTCTAACGATTAGCGGATTTTGAGATATATTATTTTCAGAAAAGATTGATGAAAGTCGTTGTTTTACTTTTATTAAGAATTAGTGGCTAAAAATGACCGCTAAATTCAATAATTCATGGTTTTTATGGTGTCCAAAACATCTCTAAACAACTACGTAGTAATTAAAACACTGATAATTACGCCTATATACAAATTCAGTGTCTCTTTCATTATTTCTTTTCATATATAGATTTGTGTGGATTTTGCTTATACTACAAAACTGATAACATATTCACGCATTCAAGCTTATACCACACATTCAAGCTTATACTCATTATTTCTTTTCATATATAGATTTCTTTTCATATATATACAAATTCAAGCTTATACTACAAAACTCTCAAATTATATGTGATCTCCATTTTTTGAGCTATATCCATTATACGTGACTACGTGAGAGGTAAAAATGTTTTCGAAGGGAAATATTCTGGGTTTTATTCTTCTTTTTAGCTAATCGACGACACTTCCTTGGATTTATTCCATTTCATTTTATAGAATTAGTAAGAAAAACGACACTCTTATCTTTTCATTGACAATAATACCTTTTACCACCATCATTGCATCCTGGTCGGCATTTGATTTTTTTTTTTTTTTTTGAACATCGCATTTGAAATATTTGATGTCGACATACGACAATAAGCCAAACATGCATTTATAGCTTTACCTTTTTTTTTTTTTTTTTTTTTTTTTTTGAAAAAGTCATTTAAGTAACTTTTTGCATTAAGAGACTTCTTGTGACAATGAATGTTAATAATTGAAACTTCATACTACGTACTTATGATTAATAGCTTAGAGCTCTTGTTTAAGCATTAGTTTTTCAATTCCAACCCCTCTTTTTAGTTCTTAAAAAGCTTTGTTTTTGTTAAAGCTTGATACATTGGAGGTAATGCGTGAATATGACTTTGTGATTATGAACAAGTAGATAAAAGTGTGATGCGACAAATTCAAAAAAGTTTTTAAAGACTAATTACATTGCATTGCGTATGCTCTTAGGGCACTCGGCAACCTTGCGGGGAAGGGCATCGGCAAAGAGTGCCGAACGGCATGCATGGCTGCCAGCTACTCGGCAAGCCCCATTCGGTGCCTCAAACGGCATGCATCACCGATTCGGTGTGTGGAGTTCCAATGCAAATATATACGTTGGCGATAAATAAAAATGGGAGACGTTGGGCTTGTTTCCAAAAAAAAAAAAAAAAAAAAAAAAAAATCCCCTTTAAAATCTCACATTTCTTTTTAAATTACACACACAATTTTAAATTTATTATTCCATAGACAATCAAATCCATCTCTATCAAGAAAAAACAAAAAAACAATGGACCTAAATCCAAACATGGTTCAAGCTCACACAAAGGTCGAGGACGTGGGTCTCGATCACAATCCGGTCCATCACAATTCACACGTCCGCAACCTCCAAATCAACCTTACTATCCCCCAACCTCTAAATCGTCCCCCAAATTCCAATTCAACCTTACTATCCCCCAACCTCCAAATCAAAACTATTTTCCTCTAAATCAACCTCAATCACAATGGCAATATTATCCTCAACCTCCTCCAATGAATCCGGCCAATTATAATATGTTAATGACTAGTGAATTTGATCCATTCAACGACTACCGTGACGGTCCATCAAGACATGAACCAAGTGTAGAACGTCAAGGGTTTTATATCAAATAGGTTACCCAACTTTGCGTTTTTTGTACACCTAAGTTACCCAACTTTTTTTTGTTCAAATGGGTTACTGGACAATACGGGTTTGACATTTAGGTTACTCAACTTTGCGTTTTTGTGCACCTAAGTTACCCCGATGACTGGTACCCGGGAGATCGAGTTATTACTTTGTCCACGTCAGCTTTATGTTCAAATAAGTTACTCAACTTTGCGATTTTGTTCGTCTAAGTTACAGAAGGTTTTTTTTTTTTTTTTTTTTTTTTTTTTTTTTTTTTTTTTTTAATTGGGTTACTAATAAATATTTATTTACAAGAAAAATCTACAAGCATTGTGTTAACAAAACGAGTTGTGCGCCGGTCCGACGCGTTGCGGCTAGGCATTGGTACAAAAACGTTATTATCAAACATTTTTATACACGTTTATAAAGATGTACATAAAAAGTATATAATAATGTGTATAAAACGTATATAAAAGTGTGTATAAAACATTGAGATGTTTGGTGCAGTTTATGTTTTCGAACAATGTTGATGCAGTTTATGTTTTCGAAGATAGTGAGCTGATAAATTGAACACCATAATTAGCGAATTAAGTGGATTTCGTTAGAATTTACCACGTTTTTATATACAATTTTATATACGTTATTATAAAAACGTTCTTATCAAACGTTTTTATACACGTTTTTATATATGTTTTTAAATACATTATTATATACTTTTTGTATACATTTTTGTATACAAAACGTATTTAAAAACATATATTTATGATGTGGCGTTGAGGTGTTTGGTGAGTGAGGGTGTTTTTTATGTGACTTATAAGGGTAGCCTAAATTAACAAAGTTCAGTAACTTATTTGTATAATTAAAAAATAAAAGACAGCTGCCAGCGGGGCATGCCAACCGGTTATAGCAAGTGCAAAATAGTTGGGTCACTATTTTGCCCAGTAACGATAGTCCAGTAACCTATTTTCTAAATTCGTTATACATTTTTTTTAAGTCGTATATTTATATATATATATATATATATATATATATATATATATATATATATATATATATATAT
>CM060699.1:105346820-105349320 GCA_030686995.1 Artemisia argyi
TTAATGTATAAACTGCATTAGGCTTTTCAACACCATCTTCTGTTTTTACTGTATTAAGAATTGTTTGTTTGTCTTGAGTTCTAAGATAATTATCCCACCATCCTTTTAATTGGCCTGTAAATCCTGCTACAATCATATTTGCAACAGTTTTATCATTATTACCATTATTTTTAGCAATAGTAGAGTACATCATCATGCGATGTACTAAATTATAAATTTGTCTTTCTTGTATAACCATCAATATTCCATTCATAAATATTCTTACCACTATAACTATTATTAATAACATACTCCCGTTCTTCATGAAGAACATCCTGAGGAGTAGGTCTAGGATAATAATATAATTTTTGAGAAGGTTTACTAGCATATTTGCTATTATATCCTTCCATTTTATTGATATTAACATTAAATTTTTCATATTCTTTATCAGATAAATTATTATCAATATTATTATTGTCAGTATTATTCAATTTTAGTTCTTTTATTTGATTTTTCTATTATTTTTTGTAATTCTAAGTTTGATTTTAATTTAAAATCTTTAACTTCAGGAGGTGGTTGTATACTAGCAACTGCTTGTGAACAACTTGCCTCATTATTATCTTTAATTGTTTTTTGTTTTTCATTTTTTTAACTGATTTATTTGATTTATAAGAGTTTCAACTCTATTATGAATAGAAAATATTTGTTCTCCCCAAAACTATTAGATAAATACTAGAAAAGTTTTGTTGTTGTATTAACTGATTAACATGACCAGTAGTAATAGATATAGTTTCATTTTCAAATAATTTTTGAAAAGCTGAAAAATGCATATGAACATCTTCTTTATTTATCATAAAAGGTTGTTGTGGAGGAAAAACTTGTTTAGAACTTTGACCATTTATTAATTTATAATCTCTTTCCAAAACTGATATGTAATCAATCAGATAATTATTAATAAACCATGGAACAAAATAAATAGTTTTATTAACTTGTGATAAATGATTATAAAATTTTTCTTGCATATTCTTCAAATCTTCTAAATCTTCTTTTGAGTAATTTTCAAAAAACCATTTTTTAAAAGGTTCCCATTTGGGTAACTTAAATTCTTGGGAAATAATCATTCTGGTTGAAGAACCAGGAGAATAATCAATTTTTTCTTTATTATCCATTTAACAAGAGAAATTCATTTCAGAAGGAGTAATATTATCCTCATCATTATAATTTCCTTGAACAATATTATTTCTAATAGTCAAATTTTCAATTTTTTGTGGAAAACTTTCCTCTCTTATTTGAGAAGTGGATGCCCTAGCTGTAGAAGGTATATTAACTTTATAATCTAGATGACTAGAAAATACAGATCTATTAGACCTTGTTCTTCTTATTAAAGCATTAGCATTATCCAAATCTTCTGGTTCAAACTTTATTTTAACAGTTCCATCAGAAGTTTGCAAAACATTAGTAAGATTACTATTAATTTTTTGTTGAGGAGGTATAGCTCCTTCTAAAAGCCAAGTTTCAGGAAATTCAATTTCATTCCATTTTATAATTTTTCGTGTAGATATTTTAGACATATCTAAATTACTTTCTATTAAAATGGTTTCATTATTTTTACTAAACCTTTTACATTTAGGATTCACAGTAGTAAGAGGTTTGAAATAGATTCTATAACAAATACATATTAATTCAGAACCAGGCATATAATCATAACCATGAGTTTTAACATTTAAAGTTAAGCTTTCAAGTATATTAATATCGGACAAAGATAATTGTAAATTAGTAGGGCTGTAAACGAACCGGACGAACACGAACGGAGCTCTGTTCATGTTCGTTCATTTAATTTTAACCGGACAAATAAACGGACACGGACGCTTAAACGGACGAATTTTCTTGTTCATGTTCGTTTATTAAGAAAATGAATTGTTCATGTTCGTTTATGTTCGGTCATTAAGACACTAAACGAACGCTAAACGAACATAAACGATCGAACATAAATGAAAATAGACAAACAAACATAAACTTTATTGAATTCTTCACAATATATTGTATTATAAGTGCTTTTTTGTTTAAACAAACCAATTTTTAATATATAAAATTAAAAAATATGATATATGAACATAAATAGATAAATAAATATAAACGAACTTAACGAACGCTTAATCGGACGTTCACGAACATAAATGAACGAACGAGACTTTTGTTCATGTTCGTTCATTTAACTAAACGAACGTAAAATATTGTTCATGTTCGTTCATTTAATAAACGAACGAACATAAACGGACTTTTTACCGAACGGTTCATGAAATGTTCACTGAACGTTCAGTTCGTTTACAGCCCTATAAATTAGGATAAACATTAAAATAGACTGGACCATGAGCCAGACTAGATTGGATAATTCCAATCAGAGATTGCTGCCAATTTCTATTACGACCATCTCTTAAGACAGCTAAAAAACTTTCTGGTAACCCTTGTAAAGTTAAGGGTTTAAATGCAACTTGTATTAAACCTATATGTAAATAATTAT